>JAQIXA010000002.1:0-122811 GCA_034699045.1 Nanhermannia cf. coronata Gr-Ori-00579 | reverse complement strand
GAACTACTGGACCGATCTTAACCAAACTTGGCATGGAGGACCCCCATAGGGAGGCGGTGTGCCATTTTGACAAAAAATTCAGATTACCCCATCCTAAGAGGTCACGGGAACCCTTTAATGGTTCAATCAGGAACTACTGGATCGATCTTAACCAAACTTGACATTAAGGACCCCCATAAAGAGGCGGTGTGCCATTTTGACAAAAATTTCAGATTTCCTCATCCTAAGGGGTCACGGGGACCCTTTAATGGTTCCCTCAAGAACACTGGACCGATCTTGAGATGCATTCATCGCTTTGCTCGCACAATTAATAATCAACTCCTAGTGAGTTGATTAAAGCCTAGTAATGTAAATATTTGTGCGAGCGAAGCGAGCACCTACTATGCTTGGACTTTGTCCGTCTGTCTGTCCAGAGGATAACTCGATAACTACTGGACCAATCTTAACCAAACTTGGAATGAAGGACCCCTATAAGGTCGGGGTGTGCCATTTCGACAAATATTTCAAATTGCCCTATCCCTTGGGGTCAGGGGACCCTTTAAGGGTCACCTGACATATTAATAAAATGGAAAATATCAAAAATGAGGTTTGAGTGGCTATAGGGGTAATCGATGACGGAGATTCCGAATTTGATATCCGTTTGACCCGGGAGTTGACCTAGTATGTACGTATCTAATTTACTCGTACCTACAATAATTTATAATGGGGTAATAAAAGTTCGAAAGATGAAAAAATTTAAAGGCATCTCAAGTTGCCTCATTTTCTGGGGTCAAAGTGTAATTTTTTGGTTAAATGGATGTCAAATTCAAAATCTCCGTCATCGATAACCTCTAGAACCATTTAAATCTCAATCTCAAGTAATAGATTTTTTGTGTTCAAAGGTCTATTTCCGGGAACAAATGTCAAACAGACAGACAGACGGACAAAGTGCTAGCAAAGTTGATTAGTAAGGGCTCGCTTCGCTCGCCCAATTACATCATTTTTCATCATTTTTATTCAATTTCAAAAAGTTAAGATATTTTTACCAAACGAACTCATTTGCCGAATACCTACTTTATTAGATAAGTATAGGTAGCCATACTATATAGTTGGCATTTTACAAAAATATTGAAAAATATATGACCATTTGACCTTAATGACCCAAGATAGGACTTACCATGATCATCGTAGATGGTCGAAATTACCTTAGATAATCGAAAATATTAGAAATTATTTTAAATATTTTTACCATAGTTTGATCTGGTTTCAAACGATACGATTTGGTTTGAAACATCTTTTATAAAACCATTTTATTTTTGGTGTGTCTATAAAATTAAATTTTTTATAAAACGGTTTTTATAAAACGGTTTTAAACCGTTGGTATGTCTCCTCCTTTAGTGAAAAGTTTTTCTAAAAGTTGTGTAAAGTGGTTTAAATCCCCCCCATCCCATCCCCAGCAGACTCTACATTCATCTATCCTTTGAATTTTTGAATTTGAAACACTTGAGAATTCTTTTCAGAAATTTTTTTAATAGACTCTATACACTATATTATATGATTAATAATAAGTGTATTTTAAATGATTGTAAATCTGATTTAATTTCATCCTTATTTTGGTTGATTTTACCCCCATAATTTGGTAAAGTTATCCCAAAAATCCTAAAATATCTCAAAAATAGGGGCAAATTCAGTCAAAAGTCATTAGAAAAAAGTTTTTGAAATTATCAAACTGACACGAAAATTGTTCGAAAATTTATTTTTTATTTTTTGAAATTTCCAATTAGCCCTTATAATCTAACCATGGGCCTTGTTGTACTAACCAGGCTTTTTTTCTGACAAAAAATGTCAAACAAAAAGTCTTTTGAAATTTCATTTAAAAAGTGGGAAATTCGATTTATTTTCTGGTTTTTATGGTATAAATAGATCTGCTATGTGAATGGCTTTACAAATGTGGGTATCTGGACGTGTTTTTTTTGTCTAAAATGAATTTTTTTTTGAGTTTATTTCAGAGATTTTTAAATCTAATTTCCACACTCTGTCTATCAACAAAATTATTATGCGAGCGAAGCGAGCACCTACTGATACAATTCAACTTTGCTTACACTTTGTCTTTCTGTTTGTCTGTCTGTCCAGAGGATAACTCGAGAACTACTGGACCGATCTTAACCAAACTTGGCATGGAGGACCCCCATAGGGAGGCGGTGTGCCATTTTGACAAATATCTCAGATTGCCCCATTCTAAGGGGTTACGGCGACCATTTAATGGTTCCCTCAAGAACTACTGGACCGATCTTGATCTTGAGATGCATTCATCGCTTTGCTCGCACAATTTATAATCAACTTCTAGTGAGTTGATTAAAGCCTAGTTAGTTTCAGCTCAAAAAACCAAGTCTCGTCCTCTCTTTCGATCCTTTCCTTGAATCTTAATCGGCGGGTGTGTCCAGTTGTCAAACTGGTAACTGGACACATACCCGTAGTACTACTCAAGTCTCAGGTAGTACCTATACTCTACAAAGTTTTGTGTCAAATCGATTGATTGGGTGAAAGTTCGCTATTTTGAATTTTTTTGGGCTGGGTTTTTTGCCAAAAAAATTTTTGGTTTTGAGTTTTTGTGTTGTGCTTTCTCTTGTTCTCTATCTCGAATTTTTTCTAATTTACTTTAAACTTTGACCTCTGATAAATAGAATTTAGAATTTATAGGACTTGACTTGACTTGACATTTGACATTAGTACTGCTGGTAATAAAAAAGTAATTAATTCCTATTGTGATTGTTTTAGAAAAGTGAAAAGTTAACTAAATTCTAAATTGACATCTTTCTATTCTAAAAGCTATTTTTCTAAATTTTTTAATGATCATTAAAAAGTAAAAAGTGAAAGCTTTTTATCCAAGAGTCATCATTGATTCTATTATTGATATTGAGGACGACTACGGCTACGACTACAACAATTCTAGCTATTTAACAACTTCACCACTACAACCATATCCATATCCATCGACATCAGCTGAGATTCAAGTACCAGTACAAGCAGTCGAATTTGAAGCTAGCCAAGGTATTCTTTTGATTCGATTATTTCAGCTTTAAAAAACTTATTTTTGACCTCAAGATTTGTAGGAACTGTCACTGAATATAAATTTATGTACCTAATTAGATCCTTTAATTAAACTTGACCAACTGTGTCATTTAATGTGTTATGTTTATGTTTATCATAATTTTGCTTTAATTTAATATATGCTAATGCTATTCCTTCTTTTTAAAATTGTAATAGTAACTGAAGGACAAGGAAATCAATCTTCTGAGAAGTCTGAGGAAGAGGATAGCAGCAGTGAAGACGAGTACGAAGAGTACGGCATGCCTTATGCTGTTGTGATTTGGATCAGGGGGTCCAATGTAAGTTAAATATAAATATTACCTACCTATAATTTTTAAATTAAAAAGCTTTATGTGTCTAGTCTAGAATCAGCAGCAGTATTTACCTAATTAATTTTAATAATGTTTTAGGTGGTGGATATAGCAGGTTTAAAACCCGAGGATTTGGACTATTTGGAGAAAATTCCTTGTTTATCAACACGACACGAAGAGTTGTCCAAATGTGAGATTTATTTTAATTTTTAATTAAAGATTATACACATTTGCTACTATAATTTTAAATTATTTTTTATTTTTATAGTCGATTCAGAGGGTTTTATACGCTTTGGACCAACCAAAAATAATAAGCATACTTCTACAATTAAACCTGCAGGTAATTGAATGTGGCCGAGGAATTTCTTAAAATGTCCATGTTCATGTCATTTAATGCCCTAATTATAATATATATTGACACTATTTCTTTATTATTTTCAGTGGTCCTTACAGGATTAGAAGTATTGGGTTTTAGAGTTGTAACTACAACAGCCACGACAACACATAACAACTCAAAAGTTTGTACAGAGTATTCGTGGACATTACGAAGGGAATTTTCAGGTTTGAAAATTTTATAAAATCATCTGCTGATCTAGATCTAATCCTAACAATAATACGAAATATTATATCTTACTTTTTATATATTTTTGATTGTACTATTTAGAACCTGAACCAGGACTTGATTAATTACTTACAAGACTGAATTTCAATTCCAGTTTTCACTTTCAACATCACCACATACTTAAGTTAAGATCAACATTTACCAAAAATATACTACTAATGACCAAGTGTCACAAGAAAAAACCAAATTCTTGCTCCGCTTCGTGTAGTCAAATGTATTGTGTAGTTAGTGTAGTGGAATTTTAACCAAATAATACATTTTAGTTATTTTTACCAATTTATTTATGGTTTAAATTGGTTTACTTGTTCATCTTTAATTCTTTGCAACTATAACTATAACCAGTCTATATTACTATATAACACCAATTATATTATTTGTTGAGCTAATCCGTAATTAAATACCTAAGAAAAAATATGTCTGAACATCATCATCATTGTAAAAATTCAAGTTGTTGTAAACCAAACCCAAACGTCTGTCAAAATCTTGCTGAAATGGAGTTTGAGAGGGGTATTTGGCAAGCTGCCATCGATAACAATGTGGAGAGATTAAGGGAATTGTTTTCAAAATCTTCAAATTTGGATCCAGATCACCTCGATTCTTATGGGTAATTTATACTAATTAAATTAATGGTAATATTTTTAAAACAAATTTTTATTTTATTTTAGATATACAGCACTGAATTATGCAGCTAGAAATGGGAATTTAGAGGCAGCAAAATTTCTTTTGGACAGGGGTGCTGATATAAACAGAACAACAAGATTGGGTCAAACTCCTTTGCATCGAGCAATTACAAATTCAAAAGTTGAGATGATAAACCTCTTAATATCTAAAGACTCAAGGCTAGACATTAAAGACGATGATGGTTTCACGCCTCTTGAAAAAGCGTTGGAAATTGGAAA
The DNA here is from genome assembly GCA_034699045.1 of Nanhermannia cf. coronata Gr-Ori-00579. Taxonomy (NCBI): domain Eukaryota; kingdom Metazoa; phylum Arthropoda; class Arachnida; order Sarcoptiformes; family Nanhermanniidae; genus Nanhermannia; species Nanhermannia cf. coronata Gr-Ori-00579. The sequence goes on along the minus strand of JAQIXA010000002.1, from coordinate 117,910 downwards.
TGAAGCAATAATCAAAATTCTTAAAACAGCTGTAGCCTTATCTTCAACCTCAACAACATCTAACAACTAAAGTTGTGTCAGTAATCAGTATACATATTAATATTTAAATAAGAAACGTCAGTTTTTATTTTTTAAGTTTATTATTAATTAGACCATTATGCATTATTATAAGATGGTTGTGGAAATGTACAAATTATTTTGCTAGTTCTAAGTGTAGGGTACTTTAACTTTAAGTCTCTAGGTACTTACTTAATTTCTTGTTATAATCATATTTTTTCAACTTTTACTGATTTTTTATAAGCCTGACTCGATACTTTTCAACTTTTATTACTAGGTTGGTATAAGTAGCTAATTATTTATAATTTGCATTAATATTATAGTAAATAAATGTAAATGTAGTACTACTACCAATAAATATTGTTTTCCATTTAGTTTAGTTAGAATTTCATTTTTATTCGAGTGAATTAACTGTTATGTAAATTTAAGTCACCACATTATTCGGGGAGAAATTATTTTTATTACAAACTTTACAAAGATTAGAGAACAAGATTTTTAATCATGTAAATATTGTTTGTCCAGGTTTTTAAAACTATTACCAACACCAAGAATCAACCAATAAATTATTAAAGCTTTAATCAACTACCTATTATATTACATAAATTCATCTCTAATTTTTTAAACTTTAAAATTAAATAAAATTAATATAGGTAGGTAGGTAGTAAAGTAATTAAAGGTACCTTAATAATTTTTAATAAAAAAGACTGATTATTGATAAAATTTTTAATACCTACCTACCTGACCTATAATTAAAATAGGTAAATCAAAAAGATTTATAAGGAAAAAGCGAAATATTTTAGTTTGGTATATAGTTAAAAATAAAAACTTGGAATTAATTAATAAGCACCATTTTATGATCTATTCTTTTTTATACTTTGAGCAATTTGTTTGAAAATTAAGATTTAGAAAGAATCTAATATAGACGAGAAAGAGATTCCCAGAGATATTTTATGATATGATTATCGATTTCGATGAGTCTAGTAGGTATAAAAGATAAAAAAACTTTGATTTTAACGGAATCAGATCAAATATTATCTTTCTGGAATTTTGATAATTTGAACTATATGGAAAAGAAAGGTTTATTTATGCATTTTAGAAAGCTCTTTGTCTCGAAGTGGCCATGTACACAATTGAAAAGATTACAAGTCCCACGAGCCCTACAAGTCCCAGAGCTAATTTCCAGTTACCTATAAAAATAGAATAATAATGGTATCAATTGCGAAAACAAAGCTCAGAGTAGAGTGCTCTGGACCTGGACATAAATTTAAAATTGGATATTTAAGAAAACCTTGATTTTCACGAAATTCCTTCTTTCTCTCCTTTTTTTGGGCAGCTGTCTCTTTCACGTTGCCTTTAAGTTTTCTCATACTTGGAATATCACTTCCAGTTTCCTAGATCATAAATCAGTAGGCAGTATAAAAGTTGTACGTAGGCGATAATATCACCAAAAGTATCTGCTGGACCACTGCACTGGAATCTGGAAAAAAAAGTCAGTATCCAAAAGAAATGCATAATTAACTATAATACCTATATGATATGACTTCCTCCAGTCTATTCCCAAAACAAAGGTCAAAGGTCAAATGTTGACAATACGGCACGGACGGCAAGTGGCAAGGTAAGACAACAAGAAGAATCTGCTGGAAGATCTGGAAAAATAGGAAAAAATCTAAAAAATTTAAAAAATGACCACTTAAAATATGTATCTACTGTCTACCTACTTAATGCATATTATAAAATAAACATCTCACTTACCTTTTTAATAAGATGACAATTAAACGATGACTTGGGCAATTAAAAGGTGATTGTCGTCAACTTTTAATTGGGGTCGTCGTGGTGGGACAAAATCTGTCAAAAGTCAAAATCTAAAAAAAATCAAAAAAAAGTTTTTTCTAAAATTTTCCACGTCACGGTGTATATGGCTATAAGCCGGCCGTAAGCTAAAACTTTACAAAAAAAATCATCGGAAAAATTATAATTTTATAAAAAATAAAAATTCGATTTTATAATTTGCTTTATTTTCGGCAGATATTTATTACCGTAATTTAATTAAAGGTCAAAGGTCAATAGTTAATTAAAGTACATTAAATTCATAGTTTCTGGATTGTGTGGTTCGTTTTTGTTATCATTTTTGTTCTGGTTCTCGTGACTAGTGGTATTCGGTCTTTGTAAGTTTTTGCATTTTTCTTTTGTCATTGAATTAAGCTATTTTGTCCATTTTTAATTTAATTGTACTAATTATAATGTTTTATAGGTGGCCAGCTGTCTATTGATGGTGTCATTGTCATAATGATGGTAATTCTTGGTGTGGTTTTTGATAAATAAGGTAAAGTATATTTTATGCCTTGTATCATTGTCACTGCATTGACTGTTCTTGACATTGTCCATTGTTCTTAATTTAATTTTAATTGTAATCCTTTCTTTGTTCTTTAGGTATAAGGTAGTCATATTATTGTCCAGAATCCAGACTGGTGGCATTGTATTAGTTCTATTATTTTGAGGAGATGGCTTGGTGGTGTATTGTGTATGGTTAAAGTAAGTAAATTCTATTTAAAATTAAGATTACAATCTACAGCTTAATATATTTTATTGAACTAGTATTAGTATTAACTAAGTATAAGTTGTTTAAGATTGACAGACATTATGGTCAGCATATGTTCAATTAATTCAGCTTTGATAATCCAAATTTTGGTCTCTATTTTTTGGGTTCGATGGTCTTTTAGTTTGTGATTTGTAAAAAGTGAGTCCAAAATTTGGTTTTTCATAATTTATCTAAATCAGATTCGTCCATCATCCGTAATCCTACTTGTATTGTATGTACCCAGTTAATTTTTAACTATAATTTTTTATAGTAATGTCGTGTAGTGTTCAGTTTTAATTTTTCTAAAGAATACTTTATTTATTTTATTTATATTTCCGTATTTTATTTCATAGAAACAATAAAACAATAAAATTATTTTATAGTTATTTATAGAATAGGTACTATATAGGTACCTCTTTAGTTAGTAGTACAGAGTGTTACAAGTCACTTAAGACGATTCACAAGCACAACTACAACGCATTTCTCGATCGAGTTGAGTATTAAGAATTTGAAAACATTTTTAATTATTTGGTGCATATTTATTTGATTCTATTTTATTTTTATTCTTAATTTCAGCTCTACTAAGGATAAAAGATAAGGTTTGCTGGATTATATCAAAAGAGTTAATTTTCAACTTTTGAAGAACTTTCTGTATGGTAATGGTATGATTTATTTCGTAAAATGAAAAGGAATGAAGAAAAAATGGATCAATCAAATGGAAAGCCGCAATTACCTTTAAAAACATACTCAAATAAATCAAAGAAAGCTAATAATATTAAGAATACTAGTATTGGTGGTACAGTTACGAATGAACTATCATCTTTTGATGAAATTAAGATCAAAGCAGATGCAAAATCCAAGGATAAAGAGAAGACAATCGAATTTTATGATGACGATGAAGATGATCAAATAGACGATTATCTTAATCCACCGAAACTTTTTAGTCTTGAATCTAAAGACTTGATGAAGTATCCTCTTATCCCACCTGAGATTGGTGAAACCAGAAATAATGGCACTGAAGGAGACAGAGAAGAACGAACTAATAAAGAGAATGGTGGTAGACATAATTCAACTCCAACATCAAGTAAAAATAGGAATAATAATGAATGTGGTGGTGGAAGATTTAGGAAAAGACCAAATGAGAATAGTAATGATAGTGAGAATGAACGAAAAGCTAAGCAAATTCTTCAAATTGCTACTAATTCTAAATATAAAAACTCAATCCCATTTACATCAAGTTCCAATTCTAATAGCAGTAATTCATCTGGGAAAGCTTATGGTGGAAATTCATCATATTTAGATAAAAATCCTTTGAATAATTTACCATCGTTATCGCCCAATCCCTCAACGTCGTTAGCCATATGGAATAATAATACAAGTCCAAATACACCTTCGACATCAAATTACACAGCTAGAGTGGGGGTTGTTGGTTTAAACAATCTTGGAAATTCTTGTTATTTGAATAGTGGTTTACAAGCATTATTTCATACATATCCATTGATTGAATATTTTCTGCAAAAGTAAGTTTAAATTATATTTATTACCTATCCTAATCCTAATATAAATATTTTACACATTATGATCTCGGATCTATTCATTTAAAGTTATAAAATATTTACTCGATTTTGTACCTAATATTAATAAGTAAATTTTTATCACTATTAATATAACACGATTCTTATTTTTGCAGTACTTTAATTGATGGTGTTGGAGTTAATGGAATAGCTTTATCAATTCAATTCCAAAATTTAATGAGAATGGTAATTAAAATTATTTTACAGATATATACTATAAAATACAGATTCGAACACTACTTAAATATTTAATTCTTACATTACAATTCACATTTATGTTTAATAAAATTTAAAATTAGGTTTGGAGTGGCACTCGTTCAACTATTAATCCCACTGACTTTAAAACTGTCGTCGGTCAGTCGAATCCTCACTTTAAAGACAACCGCCAGCATGATTGTCAAGAACTAATTTCCACAGTGCTTGATAAACTTAATGAGCAGTTACTCAAATGGAAAGAAAAAAGATCTGTTAGTCCTGATGTTGAAGTTGTGCAAGAGACAAAGAAATTAAGACTAGATGATAAAAATCCTCATAAGGTACTACTATTATTTTTAAATTAGTTAGATTCTATATATTTTGAATGTTTTTTTTTATAAAATTAATATTTATTTTTAAATATGATAGAGAACTGGTGCTACAACTCCTGATCAAACCACTCAATCAAAAAAGAAAAAGCCTAATCACAATGAAAAAATGGAGACCGATGATATTGATGGTCCATCATGTTCAAAAGATACAGATACACCCAAAAGCTCATCATCAGCTAAAGATTTGACATTAAGTGAAAAGAGGAAAACAATTGATGACTTTTGGAATAATTATTATATGAAAAATGAAACTGTCATCACTTCAACGTTTCATGGATTGTATAAAAGTACTGTGGTCTGCTCAACTTGTGGATATATTTCTGTAACTCATGAACCATTCATTTATCTATCCATTCCATTCCCAAGAATATTTGAACGAGATATTGGTAAATATTATTCTTTTAATCTGCAATTTTATATACAGTTTTTAATGATTTTTAATTTTTACAATTTTTTTTTAGATATCTTCTATATGAATATGACGACCAATAATCCAATTCCGATAAAAGTCAACATAACTGTGTCTCTCACTCATCAAATCTCTTCAATTGTCGACCAAGCTTATACTAAATTGGAAACGGAGATAGATACAATAAATCAGCATGATAAGAATAACTTTGTGGTTTGTGAAGTTCACAATTATGCGATTTCAAAAATATTGGTAAGTGTCCTTGTTTATTTCTTAAAGCATAATATTATATTAAAACTTAAAACATAAGATAGAACGGAATATTGGAGTATTAATTTGTTTAATTTTATTACTTTATAGAATCCTAGAGAATTTGTCAAGAATTTAAATTATAAAAAGAGAAACATATTTATTTATGAAATTGATGATAAATTTGGTAAAATTATTACACCTGATGAACCGTTCAATTATGAGAAAAACTACACAAATAATGACAGTTCATCAATTAGTTGCAATTTGGTTCTACCCACATACTTGGACGCTGAGGAAAATTGGGAGATTGACTCGACACTACCAGTTTCTACTTGTGAGAATCAGCCACAAGTTGACTCAACAAGTGAGGATATTTCAAAAGCTCACGAAGCTTTAAACATTGGGGAAGATTCTTGTAAAGTTTGTTTGGACACTAAGCCTTACACCGAGTTGAGAGAACATGTTGACTGTAATTGTAAATTATGCCAAAATTGCATTGAGGTAATGTGAAATAAAATTTACTTTTTATTTCTGTTTCATGTAGAATTATGAATAACTAATACAAAGTATTTTTTCTTTTGATTTTCAGAGTTGTATACTATATTTTGATACAAGCTCCTCAGATCCTGAATCTATCGATGATCAATCAAGTCAAAAGCCAATTGAAAAACTGGATAAAAATCATTTGAAATGTCCTATTTGTATGAAAATTACTACGAAAAACACATTCATGCCAATTTTCCGAAGTTCCAATGACTCTACATTTACATCAAAACTTATATTAATTCCAACTGTTTTCCGAAATACACCAATTAATAATTCAGACACAAATAATAACTCTTCAATTGAGACAAAAGTTTGTGGAATACCAAGGGTAAGTTTTTTTTTACAATTAAGCATTTTTAATTAAGTATCAGTAATTAAAATTCTTGTGTTTAAATAGCTTGCAAGGTTACCCTCAATTATTACTGGCTTAGAACTGTATGAATATTTCGATAAAATTAATCTCTTTCAAAATGAGTACAAATTGTTAATTGTGAGCAATGATGTAAGTGAAATATATCTATACTTACAATTAGTATAGTATTCTAATTTACATTTACCTAATTTTTAATTTAATATTTGTATAATATAATATATGATTTTTCATTTTATTAGGGTAAAATTTGCGGTAAATGTGGAACATATAATTGTTTGGGTTGTGAAATCAAAAAAACTGCCGAAGAAATCATGTTGAAGCCAACAAGTAATACAATTGCAATTAGTTATAATGACTTGGATCTTGATCAAATGAATATGATGAGGTACGATGATATGATAGAGAATGCTTCGTTCACATCAAGTTTTTTCGGTTATTCGAACGAGGATGAGCCATCAGTTGATATTCAAGATTGTCTTAAGGTACCTACTTATTTTATTTCATAGAAACAATACATATAATAGGTAACATTAATATTATTTATAATTAAGGCATTTTCTCAAACTGAGAATCTTGATGAACCAGAGTGGTTTTGTAATCAATGTAATAAGAAAACATGTGCAACGAAATCGATAGTAGTATGTAAATTCCCACCACATTTAATCATCGTTCTGAAAAGGTATTTCGATTTATTGTATATTTTAAATTTTTATTTATTTTAAATGTTTGCGTTTCACAGATTTGAATATACTGATGTGGCGCATAAAATCAATAATAAGTTAATCTACCCAATGACCGATTTGGATTTGAAAGATCATATTGCTGAGGAGAGTGCTGATGCTGAAAATCTCAAGTATAATTTATATTCTGTCGTTTGTCATATTGGAAGTAAGTTTTCTAATCTTTTTCTAAAGTTTAAATAATTTTTATTTAGGTGATAATTTATAAATAACATTTTTTTGTTTATTTTTAGGCGCAAGTGGGGGACATTATATTTCATATGGGAAAAATCCTGTGTCAAATGTCTGGCACTATTTCAGTGATACACTTGTACATGAATCTGAACCTTCTGATAATGACTGTCGAACTGCCTATGTACTTTTTTATGAACGTCAAGGGATGACTATGGATATGGAAAACCTTTTGAAGCATGCAAATTTACAACAGCAAATAGTTCATCAAAATAATACACCTTCAAGCAGACCAGTTGGAATTGTTCCTCCATCAACCTCGACATCATCAGCTAATAATGCAACTTCGTATAGAAATTATCACTTTAATAGTCCATCGTCAACCAGTACCGAAGATCCATATGCTTTCGAAGACATTGTTAGTATTCCACCTTTGAAAGGCTTCTATTCAACTACTAACAATGGTTTGGCTCTTACTGAATCCAGTGAGCTTATCATCGGACCTGGTAGCAGTAATCAAGTCTCGTCAACCTCACATTTTGGTGAAGACCTCAATTTAAGAATGGCTCAAGAACTAGATGAGGGTTTTTGTGAGAGTAGTGTTAGTAGTTCATCTTCATATTCAATTGCCGGCGTTTATATTTGTCCTTCTAGTATTGTAACAGCTTCTTATGGTGATCCACCGACTCAAAGTGACGACGAGATGGAGGATCAAGAAAATAAAATACCAAAATCACCCATAATTCATGTAAGTAAGAACTCAATGGCTCCTAATAACAACAACAACAAGACAGGGAATAAATGATTGGAATCCTCAAGATGTGAAGAAAGAAAGTGAGGAAAAAGTAAAAGTCAAGATCATTTTATCCTTTACCATTCGAAATTTTTTGTAAGTACCTCTATTTATATAACACTCTTTTCTTTAACTTATTAACTAACCTATATGAATTAGAAATAATTAGAATATGAATGATTGAAAGTGCTTCAATTATACTATTTATATACTACATGCATAATTTTTAAAATTTATACATACCTACATACTGTTATTAGTGATAGTGATAATCTTCTACTTGTTAAATTAATTATCATAAAGTAGCTTAGAAGGATAACTTAAACTATATGATATGTACGAAATTGAAATTGAACGAAAAAATCTTGAAAGACTTTAAATATTTTTAAATAATACTAATACTACTAGATACCTAGTAGGTACTATGTAGTAAGTCTAATCTAAAAAAAGAAAAATAATATAAAATGTGAATATTTCTTGTTTTTACTTGGTCTATTTTATCTTATCGAAAAAAGACTGGATGATTTATTTTTTGGATAGTTTCTAATTTTATCTTTATAACTTTAGCTGTATTACTACTACTATACCATACCTACATATTAGTACTTACAGGTTTTACAGAATTAGATTACCTAATAGAAATTTTAGGCTAGAAAGAGGAAAAGTACGAAAAGATAGAAATAATGAATGAATTATAAATACTGTTTAATTAGAATTGGTAAATAATTTTATTAATAAAATTTTATTCTAGGTACATATTACTAGTAGTCGTAGTACTAGCTTTAAACTTAGGTAAATCTGCTGTAGTAATTGTAATTGTAATAAGTAGCATAGAAAGCACATTTTTAGGTTATAGATTTAGAAGTACAGATAGAATTCCAAATGGCAGTTAATACTGTATATAAATTGTATATAAATTGTATAAATTATTATGATCGTTACTGATATTTAGGATCTTGTTAGTACTTTTCCTAGTCTACAATTTGTAAATTTAAAAAAACGAACAATCATTTACCTAAAAAAATATTCTAATTTATTTTATAAATGTAGTGTTTTTACACAACACAATATCATTTATTGATGATATATTAATGTACCTTTTATTAGTAATTAAAATTAAGGCTTTTAAATTTTAAGATTCAAACTAAGCTTGAGCTAATTTCTCAATTTGGATTTTGTATTTGGTACGATAGGGTAGCTTTAGGAGTAGGAAATTTTTACTTAAACTTAACACCTATTACCTATACCTATACCTAGTAATTAGATAATTATGTTATATACCTAATATGAAATATAGGATTTGGTTCTAATTACCTATTTACTTTTTTTTAAGCCAGTCTATTAGACAAATATTTCAGCTGTTTTATTTTTAAAATTACCTAATAGTAAATAATTAACTAATGATTAATTTGTGATCTAACTTGTTTTGTTTGAGAGCGTAAAAAAAGGTGCAACATTTATGTTCAATTATTACTTATCTATGTACTCGAATTTTTATTTTATTTTATTTTATTTTTAAAATCTTGTAATTATTGTTTAAAGCTAAAATAGAATACCTAAATTAAGTAGGTATGTTCAATTTCTTATTTCTAATCTATTCTATTCTATTAGGTACAAAACCATTGTTTCAATTTTCAACTTATCTCAAAGTTACTTTATAATTAATTAAGAATATATTAGTATTTAGTATGTAGATGTAGAAGGCAGAAAAGTATAAATAAATTAAATGCTTTAAGTGATTTTATGAAAATTGCACAACATATTGATTTAATTCAGTCCTGAAAAGCCGAGTTTTGGATTTTCCATAGAAGTTTTTATGGTTAGAAGTTAGAAGTTATAGTGTAGTTAGAATTTTTATAGATTTCCTGAGCTGAGCTAATTTAGAATTAATAAAATGCAGAAGAGATCAAGCTAAAAAAAGGATTCATATTTTTCAGAATGATTTATTTTTATAAATTATTTCGTTTATTCATAATCATAATAATTAACCTTAAATATTTTATAATAATTATCTTATATTTAATTTATACTTAAAATCTATACCATACAAATTGCTCATATTCTCAAAATATTTATAATTAATAATAATCTTAATTATATTAATATTCTATCGGGTAGATTTCAATATTTCAAAAAAAAAAATCATTATTTTATCGGTAGGTAGGTAATAAGTTTATAAAGGGAAATTTTGAAAAAGTTGAAATTATAAACTTGACCCTTTAGCAAATCATCTCTTTCGTTCTTTTCATCTTAAAAATCAAGTCTTTCAAACTTTTAAAGTTTAGGTAGGTAATTATAAGGTATTTCTCGAAAAAAAAACTTAAAAATAACAGTACGGTAGGTAGTGTAGTGTAGTATAATTAATGAATAATAAACTCGGTTGTAATGAGATCATTAAAAAAAATATAATAATAATATAGATACTTAATCAGACCACGAAATTAAATGGCACATACATAATATAATAATTAAATTTAAATGACAACAAGTTTGATCGTAATGCATTTTTTCCAAATCATAGATGATTTGTAAAAATAATACTTAAAAATATAAAATAATGTACTGGTGGTATTCTTAATCATAATTTATAGTAAAATAAAAAATATAATTTTTTATGAATGAATTTACAAAAATTGACTCTTCTTTATACCAAATAACCCCAACAAAATTCGCTTTTTACTTTACAACATGTTGCTTGCTAAGCATTTTGCACACTTAAATTCTTAATTAAATTTTTAACTATTTTTTAAATTATACCTACTTATTTTTGAGATATTCAAAGCCTTAATACAAGGTAATTGTAATATACAGTTAAGTAGATATTTACATTCATTTGTGACCTATTCTTTTGTGAATATAATGCTCCAGAATTGTTCTATCTAGGAGAGAACAAAAATGGGCAGTCAAATTCTTAATTTTTAGCTTTTTTTACATCTAAACTAGTATATTTTATAAATCTAAGATCTTACGATTAGTATTCTAAAGGTTCTAATTTATAAAACTAATTAACTGTGTAATCTTGTAAACAATTCATTTTTTTATGATAAAACACCAAGTAAAAGCACCTACAACATTTCCTAGAGTTTGCATAAGTATTACAACTTTAATAACTATTTTTTGTCCAACACAATTCTACTATCATACCACTATTCTAATTTCTAATCACTAAATTACTCATCTAAACTACAAGTCTAATTCTTATGGCCGTATGTATATGAGTGAGAAATCATGTCCGCTAGCATATGTTAGCATATTTGATTTCTAAAAAATTTGACTCTTTTTTGCATTAATTTTTCAATTTTGCACGCAGAATTGCATTGAGATGCGGAAGATTGCTTATTTTTGCATATTTTTTTTGCGAATGATTGCAATTTCGCTGAAAAATTTCGATTCTTAAAGAATTGCTTAATAATATGGTTATAATACCACCTAAAATTAGTATTTACATTTTTAAAAGTTAAAAGTATACTTTATATTACAGTTATGCCGTAGCTGTAGGAAGCTGAATAGAAGCATTTTTTTTCATATCATATATTTTTGCCTAAGAACTATATGTAAATCATATGCACTGGGGTCAAAGGTTTAAAATTGATTGAAAAAATTGAAATAGAAATTGAAACACATGACTAGAATTTACAAGAATCTGAATCTCATTTATACATTTTCGAAAAAGTAAATGTTAGTTTCGTTAAATAACTGGCCTACAAAATCAAAATAGGTAAAATTCAGATCTTTGGATTTTTAAATACTCAAAAGGTCAATTATAGGGTATTAAAATTGTTAAAAATTATAATTTTTGACTCTGGGGGTAACTCAATTAGTAATTAGTATTTCTCATACATCCATTACAATTACAGATACAATTATAATTATAATTACCTTCTATCTAAAATATTTATATATATATTAGTAATCTATCTAAATAGTTATATAATAATTATATATATTGGGTCCATCAAGTTTCATATTTTTACTTTTAAATTTTGAAATTCTATCCAAAAAATCTCGCTCTCTATTCATATTCTGCTAATAATCTTATCCATATAATCATACAAGATTTCTCAATTTTTTGGCAATACAAAATTACCTATCTGTATCTGTACTCTAGATTCATCTGCTGTAATCTTCAGGATTACATCGATCATATCCTTAAGTAAAATGTAATACAAAACACTTTCCATTTTTTTAAACCTTAGCTATCGTAAGAATTAGACCTAAAATTACATAATTTTATATTTTTTTATGGAATATTTCATTTTTTTTTAGATATAATTACAATTATCTTATGTTTAGAGCTTTAATTATTTATAGAGTATCTTTTTTTACACGATTATAAATGCAAATTATATGATTTCATGGCTTTCCCAAAAAATAAAAATAAAAATCTCTAATCATTCATAAGTATCTTATCTCAAATTTCAATTTTGAACTCGTATAGATTTCGTGAAGGATTTCAAATTGAAAAATTGAGATAAGAATACCACTATTATAAAAACTTTTAATAAAATCCGAATTTTTGGATAGAAATAATAGTAGTAAAATAAAATAGAGAGAGAATTTTGAGATGAGATTTTTGTACAAAATAAAAATAGGCATAAAGCCTACTATATAGATATAGGTACCTAATACATAATAATTAGTTAATTATCAAAAGAAATAAAAAGATTTCGAGATAAAAAAGACTTTATATAGATTATAGTTTTTTTTGTATAGTAAATCGTATATCACAATTTCGCCAGGTCCCGCTCCCCCTTAAAAATCCATTTATATTTTAATCCTCATTAGATAATTGCTCTTTAATTTATAATTTTTTTTGTTATAATCGCCTTTTTTTTATAATAATTAAAGTTAAAAGTAGCAATATTTTGTTTTGCAAGGTAAAAACCATATACATCTAGCTTCAGTTCAGTTCAGATGAAATCTCAGATTACTTTTTTTTAAGGAGGGGAATCCGCATTTTTATCAGTAGTAATTTTAAAAGTTTTTAAATGCTTTTTGAAAAGTTTACAAGTTTTTGTTCAAATCATAAATGAGAAATTAGAGATAATTGTACTTATATTATAATATGATCTATTCATTAAATTCTGTTTTCAGCTCTGAAAAACCCCATAAGACTCGGTATTACAAAAATGAGGTCAAAATTTTACAAAATTTAGGTTTAAAATGGGGGTAAATTTTGATTTTTCATCTTGGACCTTAAAAATTGGGTCTTTTTAGATTTTAGAGTCTCTATTTTACAAGAATTGGCTCAGAAAAACCCTTTTTTGGTCTCATACGAACAGTATTTTAGCTTATTTTGAGTGTTAATCAGATTTTGATAGAATTTAATGAATAGACATATGCCTACTTGAAAGTAGAATTTGAATAAATTTCGACAAAAATGCAAATTTTGGTGCTGTGCATTATAATTACCTATACCTAATTATAATAATTATAATCTGAGTATATTGTAGTATAGTAGATAGATAAATGGAATTTTTTGAAAAAAGTTTGCAAATCAACTTAAGAATTTTATGGATAGCGAGGCTCATAATGTAATTTACCTACTGGCAATAGTTAATAGAGTGAGAAATTGAGAAAAATCTTAAATCTTAAAAGTATCTAATTAGTATAAGTAGTAGATGTAAATCCAAATATGTATGTAAATGTAAAGGTTACAGTTTAAGTAGTATGTAATTAAGTAGATTTTTTTAATAATTTTTTTTTGGATCGAGTTCAAAATAGGTCAAAGTAGTCACATTTAATTACGTTTAAATACATATGTAAGTATATCAATTTTTTTTCTCTTTCAAAAGTTTTACAACAAGTTAGAATAGATAGATTTTTTTTATATAGGTAGCAATTAAGTGAAAGACTCTTGAAAGATGACAAGACGAGAGACACGAGAGAAAAAAATATATATTATATAAAAAAAATTGCAGTGGGTGGACACTTAAGGGAGTGGCCCATTCTACTATGAAATACAACAAATATTACTTTAACTTTAAATGAACTAATGTGCTGTGGTGTGGTAGGACAGGAGAAAAAGGGTCTTATGGCGATTTTAACAAGGATTCGACCATTTTAGCAAATTTCTTTTTAAAAAATCAGAGATTTGATTATTTTAAGTGTCTAAAAACAATCTCGATCTCGATACTAGAAAGTCACCCAGATTATGGCCTATTCTCTAGATTCAGTCCTGAAAAACCAGGCAATTTTAGCATTTTTACTCTCAGAATCAGTATTCAATCATTTTTATTTTTCCAAAAAAAAATCAGAGATTGGGCATCAGAAATGTTCCAAATAGTAATAAAATTTCAAGTTATCTGGATTTCTTACAGATAATCCTAAAATGGATTTAAAATTCAGTCCTGAAAAATCAGATTTTGACTTTAACTTAGAAAATCAGCTTTAAATCCTCAACTTTCCAATTTAAGTACATCAAATTTCTAGATTCTTGATGTCAAAAATCAGTTTTTTGCTAAAAATTTCAAGAACTTTCCCATCAAATCTTAAAATTTTGAGAAAAATTCATTTCACTACTTTTTATCGGGATTCAATATGAATGTATCGAACTTTTCAAAATGTAAAAATGCCATAAGACCCCTTGTATAACTCGGATTTCAATTGGACAAATGATGGATTATACTATTACTTATATGAATGAACGTACTTTAGTTTTTTTTGGATTTTTCATCGGTCGGGAGTGGTGGATATTCTGTAAAGGTCAAAGGACAGTAAAATAATGGATAAATGCTCTTATTTGAGATAAAAAAATCGCCGTTTGTGTCAATGTTAATTATCATTTATAATTTAATTCCTCAGCTCTTGCCGCCTGCCTGCCTCTGCTTATCCTTTGGTTTCGGTTTAAAAAACTTTTCAAAAAACTTCCAAAAGTGTCGATGATTTCAAAATCTTAAGTAGATTGTCCCTAACCTACTTAACGGTAACTTTATACCTAAGTATATAAACTTAAAATGTAACTAATCTAATTACTTAATTATCTTATAATGTAGTTACTTAATTTATATATTTATACCAAATTTTATACAAATAGATCCTTATAATCGATAGTTTAAATTCGCAACAAGTCCCCTTGTCGAACTTTTGTAAAACAATTTTGGGACTTTTTTTAGAAAAACTTTTTCTACTATATTATCTATACATCTTAAAATGTATTTATGAAGAATGACTGTAAATATCATTTTTGACTTCTAAATCTACAGAGAGATACTTTCGGTACGATTTTCGAATCCGGGCAGTGACCTCCCCGACGACCTAAGATGCAAAACCAATACACAAAAAGGGTCCTTGGGTCAAGGGGAGTTCAAAAAATTTGGTCCCGGAACCGTGCGGCTCCAAAAGTGACTCCGCACGGTTCCTGTGACTACATTGAGAGGTTATGATTATAATAAGTTAGGTTAGGTTTGGTTTGTGGCGAAAAGGTGGATTGCCAAGACCCTCCGAGGTCAAATTTTGGCGCGAAACGCCAAAATTTGACTTTTGACCTTTGACACGGACGGCTCCGGGACCACATTTTTTGAACTCCCCTTGGTCCAAGGATCATTTTTATGTATTGGTTTTGCATCCTAGGTCGTCGGGAAGGTTACTGCCCGGATTCGAAAATCCTACCGATACTTTCATACTGTCTATAAATCCTACAAGTATTTACAATTTAAACTACAACTAACTATCAGTATCTAGGTAGTACTTTAGACTTTTTCTATAGAATACCTAATTTCTCTGCTTTTTTTAAGTAGTATGTTCAAGTTCTAAAATTCAACAAAATTCTGAAATTCCCTTTTTTTTGTTGAAATTAAACTCAAGTTTTTAGATCACTTGTTTCACATTTTTCTGAAAAATTAGACAAACTGCTATAAATCTTATCTTATAGTCTATCTTAAAACTTAATAAAGATCCTATTTATCTTAAATATTTCTTAAAATTTCGGAATTCCGGGTTCATATCTTTCTCTAATTTCGACATTCCGATGTGATTCTTTATGAAATACGTAGAAACCATATCTTCTGTATTTCTCTTAAATCTTTTCCCACCCGGCTCATTATATATGACTTAAAATTATACTAAACTTCTCTTTTTTTTACAATTTTAGTACGATTAGCTTATAGATATAATGTAGTAGTATGTACTTTGGTTGGTAGTAAAGAACTTCATAATTTTTTTCAGATTTATATACATAGTTTTTAGTAAAGTAGACAAGTTGAGGGTTTAATATCCTTTTTGCAGATTTTTGCCATGGATCGTCATGTTCATGTACTTGTGTATAGTGTAGTAGTAGTAGTAGAAGTATCGTAGATTTATCGAATGCGTGTTTCTGTAAATTGAAAAGACAGAAAAATATCAATCAGAATCAGATTTGAGAATTGTCTTGAGAAATTAATTAAATTACTTTACTTATTATGTACTTTACTTCCTTATGCAATTCTTAACTAATTCTAAGCATACTAGACTAGTAGATACTTTAAGTATAGTAGTAGTTTATTAAATTATAAATTAAGTTTCAGAATTCTGCCAGTTAATTTTGCTAGTTACTTATGTAGGTACATTGGAATTTCTAAGTTTTCTGAAATTGCAAATTGAAAATTATTAGGGCGAGTTAGAGTTTACAGATACTGGTAGAATACTTTGAGAATCAGAGCCAAATCATAAATCTCAAACTAATTTGCAATATTGCTAATTATGCTCGTGCATACCCTTTTAAACTAATCTAAAAACTTTCATACCATACCCTACCAATAGTAGACACTAAACTATAGATAATCTAGTTTTCAAATATTTTTTTGAATTTTTTCTAAAGTCATTGCCTTACTTCTAACTATGTATAATAATAATAAGACAGTAAAATAGAATACAAATTCTCAAATTATCGATTTCCTAATGAAATACTTAAGATTACGATCCCTTTTTTATATAAAAATGCCAATTTTAGCTCGAAATCCTATAGTAAATTGATACCTCAAAATCCATATTTACTGAGATTATGTAATATTGTGAAATTTTCTTAAACTATTTGATCAAATAAGTACCCTACCTAATTGCAAAAAAGTTTAAAAATTGAGAATATTGACTATTTTGTGTTTAGATTGCTAATAGATTTCAAGAAATTGGAAATATTGATTACTTATTTTAACAGATAGGGTACTTCAGAGAATTAGAGAAACTTTAAATGATTTTGATTTTTGTATAACTTACTTAATTTTTTTCTATAACTGGACGCTTGAGAATGTACAAGTCCTCAACTGCCTAGTACCGATGAATCTGATGGTTCAACTGATGATGTCCAGCAACTGTAAATATTCACACAGAAATATAATTAATTACACTCATTCTCAACCATTTCGAATTTTTTATAAAAAACCTTAAAAATATTAAGGTTTTCAAAATCTTGATGAAATAGTAAATTCATACTCATTTATGGTTATGGTACATGGGGATATTTGTAAATGATAAAAAAATTGATTAAAAAATTTTCTTAATTCTTAAAAGGACAACACATGAAGCTCTGCTTGTATCTTATTTTACATTATTTAAGTCTACTTTTACACAACAAAAGTCTCTAGTAGTCTCTAGTAGTTTAGATAAGGCAGTAGTTAAGGTACATTTTTCCAGGATCTGGTAATTCTACAATTTACTAGAAAATCTAGAAAAGACAAATTTTTTTTGTAAAAGTAAACAACATCCATTAAGGCGCAGCTCAGCAGCCATAAAATATGTAAATTAAAATCTCTCGCAGTTAAATACACTAATTTACATATATTTATTTGCATTTAAATTTTATTGTAGATTTCAGCTTCAGCTGCAAAAAACTCAATTTTGTAAGAACGAAAAGCATTATGAATAATGCAAAAAAAACCTCAACCAAAGGCTTATTATGTATGATAGTTAAAATCAATTTTCGCACGGCTCTAAATTTAAAGAATTTTAGGTCTAAAATTGTGATTGCAAATTGTAAGCTTTTTATAATTTTTTGTAAAACACGAGCTGAAGCTAATTGAGGTCATTTAACTTTTGGCTGTACTATATACATGAATAGAGGTATCTACATGTGCTTGGTGTTGTAAGATTAATCTTCAATTAAAAATATAATTTTAATAAATGATTCTCATTAGGACATTCCGCAAATATTTAATGTACTCGAGTATACTAATCTACATCCATGGGAGTTTGTTGTAAGTATGAATTTTTCGATAAGAAATGATTAAATGATGCAATACGTAGGGTTCTACCTACAGATACTACTGATATAGATAATAATGAATAAAATTCTCAAGTTTTGCAAGTTTAAAAGTTTAAAGAAAAAGTCTTATGTAACTTTTTCACTGTCATTAAATCTCGCAGACTTCTTGTTAATATAATCGATTGAAACACATTCCAAAAAAAAAATCTCTCTCTCGAAAATGTAACTGGGACGATGATTATAGGGCGTGATCTCACTTTGTCAACTTTTTTGATCCTAACTTTGAGTCTATCAGTATATCTAATCTCGAACTCAAATTTAGTACCCTACCTACATATCTAGTACTATTAGATAGAAAAATGGCATATAGACATTTTTGGACGAGATCTCATAATATTTTTATCTATTCTACAGATACTGCGATAGAACTTGAGTTTGCTCTCATTTGAAATAAAAATCTGTCTATCTGATCAGGATTCTAGAAAAGTTTTCAAACAAATTGTTAATGATTATCGAACCAACAAACAAGTAAAGTCACATTTAGAGAAAACCATATAGGCTTTAAATTCATAAAATACGACCTTAAAAGTGTCTTAATTTACTATAATATGGATATCTTTACTTGCCTACTATAGTTATGGGAATGGCAGAGGCAGAGCATTCGAATCAAAAAAGCAATTTTTAAGTTCAATTTGAGACACTCTTGAAAATTCTTTAGAGATTTCACAATTCGAGGATTCAACTTTTTTTTGCAAATCCCTCGAGTGAATTAAGAATTGCTATTTTTACAATCTTTTGCTTGGAATAAATTGTTACTTTTGCTTTTTTTATTATAAAATAGGTCCTACATTGCATTAGTAGTACAATATCGGGCAAAAAGTCAAAAAAATACAAGTTAAAAATATAATACATAATACATACCTACTCATAAATAAAACCCGGTGTCTTATTTAGTTTCAACTTTTGCGACCTAACCTATACCATACTACATACCCGGAGGTTTCTTAATTTTTTTTTTACATTTATGCTTTATAGCTATTTCATATAAGTTTATTAATACTTGTATAAATAATATTTGCTTTTTATTTGCATTAGACAGACGGCCAGACAGACCCAAAATTTGCATTTTGTATGCCTACTTATAACTGTACAAGTACCTATATACGAGATACTTATACTTATTCTATATATCCGTAGCACACCATAAGTATCATAGTAGACGTTTATTCAACTCTATTTTTAAAGAAAATTGAACCAAACTCAAGTTCTTGACTTAAAATAATAAATACAAGTTATTACAAATACACTATGTATAATGTAGATAATTCAGAATTCGGACACCTGGTCAAATTTCAAATACAAAATGACCAAATCCAGCTCAAAAATCTTCAGATTTTTTAGATAAATATTAATTTTTGTCCAGATTCTAATATCGATTCCAATATCGATTCCTCTATCAAGTATTTGCTCGATTTATATAACAAAATTGTGACATTTTTTGTCATTTGGCAATATCTCAAATATCAAAAAATGCATCAAAATGTGTAATGTAAAATGGCCTTGATTCTATCTACGAGTATCTATCCTAAGAAATGTTTATTTGTTTAAAATGTGTTTATTCATTATGATATGATACTTTTAAAATCTCACAAATATTTATCCAAATCCAAGCCTTTAAGACATGGGCAATATGCTTTCAATCAAACTACAGTTTAGGGTAGTACCTACTATCCTAAATCCTATTTTATTAATTCAACTATAAATTAGAATAGCTATGATATTATAGCATAATATATACAGCTTGCAATCACAAATTTAGGCTTAAAATAATTCACAAAATTTATCGATTTTTTCCAGCTCTATAACTCGTACAATATTACTGCATTTTGCACAGAATATGATAAGAGGATTATTACATTAGTATCAATGATTGTTTGCTTGAAATTTGGCTTGAAATATTGACTAGAACAAAAAAGGCTTTTAGATTAATTATTTACATAAGTTATAGTTATAGTAAGTGATTCACTTGAAATTTGAAGCTTACGAAATCTATTTTTATATAATAAAAATGTTACACAGAGCTTTTCCAAGGATGCTAATAGGCTTGGGATTGTGTGGGATTGATTCAGATTGATCTAAAAAAGTCTGATCAAATTATCATAAATTCATTAGTAGTAAAGGTCTTAAGTGGTTTGATATTTAAGGTTAGAATTTAAAGGCATGTAGGTGTGTGGGATTTTAAATAGGAAAGCTGCTCAAAAAAAAAATAAAAAACGAGAGAACCGAGATTTCTTATCATTTTTTTAAAAAAGATTATGATAAACATACATGGCATTTTCAAATCAGCAGAAGGATCAGCATTAGATCGATTCAGATTCAAATTCAAATTCATATTAGACTGTTGGATGGGTCGGCAGTTAAGCGGACTCGCATGAAAGTGATGGTATTTGGCTGCTTTAAAGGATCAGAAATAGTACAAAAGTTAGCTTTTAAATTTAGGAGAACATCTCAGAGGGCTTTACTCAAAAAAACTCAAAATAAATCGGCATTATATATATTTACTTTACAACTAATCCTAAGTATTTACACATTTTATAGAATCAACTTGTACTCTCTATATTAGATCAAATCAAAAATAGCTTTGATTGAAAGCCTATAATTTGTGCTCTTGAGCTACAGCTTTAGCCTTCTAACCCTATTCCTATTAGGTATCTAAAATTTTGCAAATTTTTTTAGGAATTTTTAAGCATTAATCATGCTTAAAAAAACTGATTTACAAATACTTGATGATTAAAGCTAGACTGATGTAGGTATTTATTGACAAATTCTGAGATTTAAAGCCTTAAATATACTTAAATATAGTTACAATAATCGGTGGCTTTAGCTGTAGCATATTATATACGAGTATACTCAAATATAAAAGTTAATTAGCTTATACTATAGACTATAGTAGGTATTATTAACTATATATAAAAATAAAATACCAAATACCAATCATACTGTACAGCAGGCTTGCTTTTAAGGGCGAGGTTCTCAGCTTCGAGGCTTCAAAATCTATCTGCTTTTTTATAAATTAGGTAAACCACAACCAAAAAGTTAGCTGAAATAAAAAAATTATAAAAAAAAACAAAAAACAGAATACTCGAAAGCATTACAGTTTACAGTCTTTATTGTTAAATTAAATTGTATAAATGTGTAAGTAATGTGAATATAATAGTACTGATACTCTACTTTGGATTAGAGTAGTCTAGATTCTAGATGGAATCACAAAAACAAAACAAATTAGACAAAAAAAAGTGGAGAGAAAGTTGGTGAAAGGTAATTAAATCCACATAATGACAACATTCTTCTTTAATCTTCTCTAGTGGTTTAATTAAAAACCCCATGTTATGTAATGGTAAATAAATGGTAAAGTATCCGAGTACAAAAAGACATTTTTTTTCGGTTTTGGAATGCAATTTATCTGCAACATAAGGAGACAACAACAAAACAACAATTACACAGAATTTCGAAACTATTGTAGGACTCTTAATGTACTTTTGTGGGATCTGAAATGGGGGTGATTTTTGTGATCTTTTAAGAGTTTTACTGCAATTGAATTATACTTTTAGACCTAATCCTAAAAACCGTAGAATAAAATTCAGCCATAGATATGACCAGGGTTGAAAAAATCGAATTTTTTCGACTTTTTCTTAGATTCTGGAATTTTGAAAATAGATATTAAGCAACTCCAATATTCATTTTTTAACAAATCGGTTCTAAAGCGCGATTTACAAGTAAATTTATGAGAATTGGGAACAATTAAGTCGGGTATTTCTGAGGTTAATGTCTAATATAAGTATCATTATCTCCGTTTTTAATTTGAAATCCTGGTTTTGGTCCACTTGTTTACTAAACAGTAGGAAATCAACTAATTGGGTATTTAAAAAATGAACTTTGAGTATATGAGCTAAGAATACCTAGAATAAAATAAATCATAGTTTGCCAACCCTACTATGGCTGATTTAAGTTGAAAAGTTCAAGTTTTACTTTCTCTGATTGGACACGAGCTCATTTGAGACTCTTTACCCTAAAAGTTACTGACTACTGATAGAAAAGTAAAATAAAATAAAAATAAAAGTGCGTATAATCCGGGTTTAGAAATGTGTAGGAAACCTTCGGTTTTTAAGAGTTTTTTTATATCTATTATTCTATCCACAAAAGTAGTGGTCAAGATTCAATTACGAGGGTACACAAACAACTTTTCGTCTAACTACTTACTACCAGTATCAATGCTACAGAATAGTACAATGTACTTATATTAGGGGAGAAAAGTTAAAAAAAAATATCCCCTTTTTATGGAGAAAGCCATATAAAAAAACTCTATCCCTATTTTATTCAATCATAAAAATTTCCACTACTTATACAGTAAGGTACTTTCCAAACTTTCCCAAAAAAACTTTCGAGTTTTTTGACTCCAAAAAAAACATAAAATTCTCACTTGAACATACCCAGCTAATATTTTAGGGATCAAAAAAAAATGAGTAAATGTTTTTCGCTTTCTCACCCCCATTACATGTTTATAGTTTATGTCTTTTTTTTTCGATCCTAAATACTTATTTTTTTACAACTTATTTACTTTTATATATAGGCAGGTAAGCTCAATTTTTTTTTACATTTTTACGTGCTCCAGAACCAACAAAAGGAATTATTTCCTACAATATCTTCATAAACAGATATATAAAAAGTATTATTTTGGGGGGAAATAAGGGTCTAATCGAAATACGATCGAGTTTTATATTTACCTAGACTTACTATATTTGTGTATTTGGGAAAAAAGCGTAAATAATCTGTAAACTTGGCTTTAGGACTTTAGTGCTCGAAGAAATATGATAAGAATTGCATTTTAACCCCTTACCACCACCATTAAGTATCTATACTCCTATGAAAAGTCAAGCACTTGACTTGCAGTATAAAAAGATAGTTTGTGTAAAAAAGTCATTTTTTTTGGATCTTTTGAAGCTTTCAGCCACCTTTATTTGTACAAAAAATGTAAAGAAAACTCTCAAGTATCTATTTGGGACACACATTTCCCGGGGGATCTGGATGTTTGGGACAAAGTCAAAGTGTCATACTGAGGTTTTGATGTGGTTTTTTTTTCAGGTTTGTGATAAGCAGTAGATTCGATTTCAAGATTTTCAAGTGTCATTTTTGAGGCTTTTTAAGGCAGTGTGAAATGATTATTTGTAAGCTTCGAACATTCTGGTTTTGAATTTTGAACTACGGAGTATTTACAAGGATACAATTTTAGTTGTAGTTGTAGTAGGGTACAAACAAATAGAGCAACAAAAAAGGGCTTAAATTTTGCTTAAGGTTCTTTTCTCCAAAGGTTCTAGGATTGTGGTTAAATTTGTAAGTATTTTCGAAATTTGATCTAACTCTATTTATACTACTGCAGATACTACTATACTACTCTGTAGTTGTAGTATAATAAATCTATTCTACTACACAGATATTTACAGCTAAAGTACAGATTAGAGGTAAAAATATAGTAAATTGACAAAAACTAGACTACTTACTATAGGTATAATACATAAATATGTACAAACAAGACTCAATGTATCAACTTACCGATTTTTATATCAAATTCCAGTCGCAAAGGCAAAACCTCAAAGGCCAAGTCATTGTAGCAAAAAAAAGTGATTGAGAAATGAAGATTGCACATTTTGTACTATCATTAATAAATGTACATTCAATTTAAAGTAAGTAAAGTAAAAGTACTTTAAGTATAGATTGAAAAAAAAATGTAAAAAGCAATGTGTCTGCTATTCTGTATTGTATGTAAGTACTTGGGCGAAATGTATTTTTCCTAGTAGTGTTTTATTTTTCTCAACTAATTGAACATCCATTACAGTCTACTATGTACTAGGCCTAATATAACTTCTTATTTTTAAATGGTCCATTTTTCATTCTTAACTTTTATGAATTGCTCACTTTTCCCACATTTTGTTTTTGTGTTCAACTACGAGTACTATACGAATACCGCCTAAATAACCATTAAAAAGTAAACATGATGAAATTTCTATTTATAAAGTCCTAAAGGATGGTTTTTCAAACTTTTCAATTTCTCAATTTCAATACATTTCTTGTGAGAAATCAAAATAAATGTTAAGTGGAAATATCCGCATATTCTTGGGATACTACAGAAAGATAGGAAAAAGGGTGAGATCAAAAATCAAAACAAAACAGAAGATTCTTTTTAAAGTAAATAACTAAAACTGATTCTGGCTATCTGTACCCTATTCTGTAGTACTTAAATAAAGATTGGGGAATATATATTCTGGATAAAGTAATTCAAGTCTTTTAGACAGTAAGATAAATTTACTCGCCAAGAATTTCATTTCAACTTTCAACTACATTTCTACAACTTCTAAATAACCTTAAATTCTTATCTCCTAACAGATACTCCTACATTACTATCTAATAGTACTATATAGTATATAATGTCAAGTCAAAAAGTCTCGAAAGACACATTTCTTGCATATTGCAATTTCTTGAGAAAAATCTTAAGCACTTTGACTAGTACTAGTAGGGTACTATCTACAAATATATTAAAATTAAAAGGCAGAAAGTCTGACATTAAAAGACATTAACTTTGGGTGATAAATACTCCCTTATTTTAAATTTTACTACAGACACTACAGTTTGGGACTTAATTGCTATTTCTCCTGATATTTCTCATTATACATACCAGCAGTGCCAGTACCATATAAATACTAAACTAATGCTTAAGTTAAGTAGTACTTCATACAATATGCTAATTATCACAAGTCCCAGTCCACAGTATAAGAACTCGGAAATGCAAAAACACTCAAGAAATAACTTAAAATTTGACTTGACAAATAATCTTAATAATATCTATCTAGTACAACTACAGATCCAATGTTTGTGAGCATATGTAACATAAATATCAATTATTTAGTATACCTAAACCTAAATGTAATTGTAATTGTGTCTGTTTTTCTAATTATCAAGTCTAAAATATTTTAGATTTTCTAGTACCCTACTCTACTGCTAGTCATGTTTTGCAAAACAAAAGTGTACAAAATTAATAAAATAAAAAAAAGTCTCAATCACAGTACTATCATCTAGAATACGGTAGAAGTAGAAAAGAATTTGTCGCGCTTATTTTTGCAAAGAGTTGCAGTGCTCTGGATTAATAAATGTTAATTAATTATGCATAATAATAATAATAATTAAATAATTAAACAAGTATGACTGTTTGCAAGTTTTATTTTGAGGCTTCAGCTTCGGCGGCATCTCCAACAACCAAATTATTTGCATTTTTTTATCGGACAATAAGAATAAGGCACTTTATTTGCATTTTTTGGCTGCAATATACAGGTATACAAAAGTATATAACTAGTATATAGTAGAACAGGCCCTTATTTAAGTCAAAATCAGGCCTTAAATTTTATCGCTCACAGAACTCTACATTTTTCTATAAAAAATTAAGCATTTTAACTAACCCAATTTTTTTGAAACATTTTTCATCCAATTTATGCGCAGCAAAGTACTAGTATATAGGTAAGTATAGGATACTTATATTGTATTATAAATAAGTATGGTACTCGTGTGTATGTGCAATTGACATGGGTAATAATTATAGTTATATTTTTTTGTGGCTGGAGCTGCTGGACAACAAACAAAGATCTAATTAAACGAGAAATTACGATCAACTCGCCTCAAGAGAGTAATTAAATGTCATGCAATCGCCTATACAGTAAATAAAGTAAATTATATATTATACAGGTGCATATGGCATCAGAATCATATGGCTTCTGGTTTTCGTCCCTATTCCGCTTTTTTTTTTTTTTTTACTTTTATCTGCATCTTTATCGATACTATAGAACTCTTTATTTTATTTTTTAGGCCTAGAAATTCAAACTAATTTAGTTAAAAAACGACAAATTTTGTTCAGTCTAATAGTTATACGATTGCCAGTTACAAAATTGGGTTTACAGTTTACACTTCAAATTCAGATAAAAAAAGGGTCCTTATTTTTGTAAAAATCATTTGATCAAATGCAAGAATGTCTATTTTAGCTAAAAATCTTACAAGAACTCGACGAATTCTATAAGTATTTACAAAGCCTTTTTACTGTGCGTAGCACGGGCGAACCTGCTAGTATTTACTAGGCAAATCATGCTCTAAAAAAGTCATTATATATGACCTTCTTAATTCAGCTCTCACTTTCAGTCTTGAAAAATTAAGCAAAATATACCTTTTCAGAGCTGAATTAAATAGGTAAATATGTCTATTGCTTATACGGATAGCAAGGTTTTTTAATGAGTTTCAGTTAGTATAAAAACCCAATCCCAACAGATACTTATCTATGATTACGACTATGACACGTGACATTTTTGCATTAGATCAAATGACAGATAAAGGCTAAAAGCATTAATGAAAACAAAAAAAAAATTCCAATTTCTTCATCTACTACTCGTAAATAGAAAAAGCTAATTGTAATTGTAAGGAACAGGCCTTTGTAATTTAATTTTCGCAAGTTAATTTTTCCAATGCTACAGTAAAGACAGATACAGATCGGTCAATTAAATATTTATACAGCCTAAAGTACCTAAAGTAAGTACATATTCGGGTTTTCAAAAAAAGGGTCTGTTTTTGGCCAATAATTGGCTATAGTCAGTAATTGCGGTTTGGCGGACAATATTAATAGACTGGCGGTTTTACTATATATACGTAAGTATGTGTATAGCGGCGTATTTTATGAGGCAGCAGGCTCAAATTTCAATTGCTGTATAATGTAATGTAATTCTATCAGTACAGATAATCCTTTTTCTTCGAAATTTCAGAATTTCAGGTCAAAAAAACAACAGATCAACTGGCTGCAATAAATGGCAAAAATATTAGCAAAAAATAAAAATAAAAAATCGCAGAAATTTAGAGAATACCACCAACAACAACTATAGTAAGTAAAGTGAATTATTACATAATAATAATTAATAATTATAAATGAATACAGCTAGCTATGTATTACGAATCAAAGGGTGGAAAAAAAGTGCTTATAAGATCGTTCAATCATCTCAAAAAAAGTATTTTTTTCTCAAATACAGTATCCCTTACCCAATTTAATAGCATAATTATTAATAAGAGTAAGAATATATAATAATTGGTAATAATTATATAATATTAGAGTCAAGAGTATACAAAGCTTTAAACTACTATAATTCTACTTACCTACTTATATATTGTATATTCATAATATATTTTTAGATTTATATTTACAACAAATAAATTGAATTCACTTACAATAATAGTAATATAAAGGATTTGAAATAAGCTATAAACGGCAAAAGCATCCTTTGTAATTTGTAACCTACTAATTATTTGTGATATTTTGCTATAATAAAGTATAATAATAAGGTAGGTACATTCTATGAATTAACAAAAAAAAAATACATACATCCAGCTCTAAGAATTCTACAAATTGTATTTTTTAAAATAAAATAGACAAATGCTCAAATATAGTGATTATTATAAGGGATTTACCTAGATATTATGTAATTATATTTAAAAGAGCAAAAAACACAATTACTGATATATAAATGACAGAGAATTGCCCAAAGAATTGTCATAATTTTAATAATTTTTTTTAGTACAGAATGCACAATTAAATTAGATTTTAACAGCACTAATCATTTGCTTTAGCCGTATTAAAGTAGGTAGTAATTTAATTGAATTATTTCATATTAGTTATAGAAGTATTAAGATACTACTAGCTACAGAATAAGACATTAAATTAGCATTAATAACTCAATTATAATCATTTGCTCATATAGACTCATAGCTTAAAATTAAAACATAAAAAGTGATTCAAAATACAACTACGATACAGAATACAGATGTGTGAAAAGTGTACCCTATACCTATCTGCTTAAATTTAGACTAAAATATATTTACTATTCATAATTAGAAGCTATTTTAAAATCTATATTTTTTTATTTACAAATTCGCAAACCTGCTAAAAACCCTTGGCACGTGCAATAAAATCAATTTAGTTACAAAAAAACTAAAAAACAACAAAAAAGTGGGGGGTAAATAGTTGATCAAGAACCTACATACATTAACAATCGTTTACATAATGTAATAATTATAAATATTGTCAAAAGCTGAAAGCAATTACAATAAAAATATATCATATCCAATATCCTGTATCATTTCATAAGCCAGGGTTATAGCAGGATTGTTACTGGTAAGTCTATCATGAGAAACTTGATTAAAAAATATACCTAGATATTTGTGAAACTAAAATTTACTTATCAGTACACTATCTCATATATTTATAGGCCAAAAAAAAAGTTAAAATTGAAACAAAAACTTAACAAAAAAAGGTAAAAACTAAGCATCTACTTATAGATAATATTTGTATATCTTTATAAATATATCATTTTCCTAAATATCTAAATATTCTTAAATAGTAAAATTACTTACCTAAAACTAATAGTACAGTTATAGTATCAAGTCTTTAATCCTACAGATTTCTATACTTACTTAATTAATGTATAATTATAATTATATCTCTTTTTGAAAAAGATAATCTGGAATCTGGAAATATTTTTTTACTAGGGGTTATACCCTAGTAGTAAAACCTAAATCTAAACTTAACCTACACAATATATACACAAAGCTAAAATTTAATTATTCATAATGGTATATTATGTATAGACAAATAATTACACAAAGCTAAGCCCTACTTGTCATACTTGAAGAGCCGGCCAAAAAACTTTTTTTCCTTCAGAAATTCAGCATCTCATAATCATAATTAATAATAATTATCTATAAAAAAACATCTAAACTTAATTAATAAAAAGTACCTTGTTTAAGGATGGAAATTTTATCTGAAATAGTACTTTAAAAATGGAAAGCCTTTCAACAACAACAAACAACATTTATGTAATTTCTTCTTGATATCAAAATAACTTTTCTTCTAAATATATGGTTAGTCGCTAGTAGTACTTCATATTGTGATGATGTGATAAGAAAAATGTGATTGAAATTAGGTAGGTCTCATTCTCTTAACTCCAGTTTGTAAAGATTGATTTCCAGCTACAGCTGGATTTCCCACAAGAAATTGTCCAGGATTTATTGAGTTTGCCCCAGATACAGCTACACCAGGTCGACCATACTGAGCTCCTGCATACTGTGCAAGTAATGCAGCTTGTTGATTTCCAGCCAGTCCAGCTCCACCAAATTGTACTCCGAATGGATTAGCAAATCCTGGATTTCCCTGAGCTCCACCACCCATTGCTTGCTGAAGTCCAGCTACACCTGCAGCATGTTGTAAACCCCCAAATTGTGGAAACTGTGCAGCGAGTGCTGATTGTTGTTGATTTTGTTGATTCTGGAGAAGACCAGCACGTTGGGCAGCCAACTGTGGAAATGCTAGGGCAAGTGCTTGAGGATTCATATTCATTGCCGCAAATGGATTCAGACCGGCTTGTGCACCCAAGTTCATATTCATATTCGCCGCAGCTTGTTGTTGTCCAGCCTGAGCTCCACCAACTTGACCTCCAAAAGGTGCTTGAAAACTTTGATTTGCAGCCAAAGCAGCAGCCATGGCTTGATACTGACTCAGTAATTGTTGTTGTTGGCTCTGTTGTTGATAGCCTGTGAGTGCTGCAGCCTGTTGTGCTGCTTGTTGCTGAGGATTATACTGACCAGCTATCCCAGCACCTGGATAACCTCCGACAACACCCACTCCAACCGGAGGAACTGGACCAACTTGTGCTTGTTGTTGCTGTTGTTGCTGCTGTTGTTGTTTATTAGTCTGTAGTGCTACACCCGTATAATTAAATGCGGCCAAAGCATTATGGTAACTTTGAGCAGCGGCTACATAAGCTGCATTATTCTGTTGTTGTTGCTGTTGATGTTGATGCTGTTGTTGTTGTTGCTGAATTGCCACCACAGCGGCAGCTGAATTACCACTAGTATTATTGACAACATTGGAATTAACTCTCATACGTTTAATGGCCGACTCTCCAGCACTAGACTTATCCTGATCATCCTGATCCTGATTATTATTACTAGTGCTATTAATATTATTATTATTTGTTGAGCTCTGCTGACCAACATCACCCTCACCATCACCTCCATCACCCGAAGACTCGGTCTTGACTCTCTTTACTGAACTGTCACTATCGCTTACACCTGAGTCAACCGACCCGTTTATAACCCCATCTGAACCACTACCACCACCCAGAACTGCGGTGATGGCCGAAGAATTCAGTGCCGAAAGTGATGATGATTGTTGTGCTGGATTATTGTGATGTTGTTGTTGCTGCTGTTGTTGTTGTTGTTGCTGATGGTGTACTTGTTGTTGTACTTGTTGCTGGATACTAGCTGCTGTGTGAAATAAAGTTTGTGAAAACTAATTCTACTATTTAAGGCATTTTGTTCAATTTGAAAGATTAATTTGATAGAAAAAAAGATAGCTCATGGTAAAGCAATACTTATAGAAAAAAAAAACAAAAAAGAAAAAGATCAACAAGATATACTTTCAGATTCATTTACTTATCTTAAATGTATATATATATATAAATATGTATTAGCAATCGGCAGCGGCGTCAATCTAATTGAGTTTTAAAATGACGCTTATAACGCTTCACGTAGCTTTAAAGATACATTTTTGGGCAAAAAAAAGTAAAAATAAGATCTTAACTTTTATTATTGTGGATTATATTATTATTATTAGAGAAAAAAAGTTATATAGCAAGGATAATATATGTCGCTTTTTAGCTTTAATTTTAATTATTTTGCGGTTTTGACTTAAATATAGAAAAGGGCAAACCTTTCTATGTAATAAAAATGTAAATTATTTTCAAATACAGTATAATATATACATGCAAGCAACGGCTGCTTTCACTTATAAATAATTAAATCCTTTAAAAATGATGGTTTAAAAAAATAATTTTAGGGGGATTGTGTCTGAAGCATACTTGTTACAAGTTTTTTTAGCACTTGTAAAGTGATCATGATAGGAGTCTCTTAATTATATTGATGTAATTACTATAAGGTAGTAGAGATTATAGATTATAGTAAGATAGTTTCTCCAGTATGAAAAATGAAAGATGACTATAGTAAAATGAATAATTAAATTTTTGTACTTACATGACACAGGCACGAAGGGTTGTTGTAACTGCAATAAAAAGGAAAAATTATTTTTACTTTCTTACAGATTATCAGTAACTAGACTATTTCTTATTTCCTAATGCTTACCTGCATTAACTGATGGTAAGCCGCAGCTGAAGGATTGTTTGCTGTTTGGTAAATTACACCCTTATTATCTCCAGCATTTGGACGCTTCCCATAAGCAACCATCCCTGGATAAGCCTACAAACATCATTGTAAAACAAAATTAATACAAAAATTTAGTTTAAAACCTACAAATTAAGTACCTAAACTCGAAACCTAAAATATGTAATCCATGACCTAACATAAAACCCCTAAATCTTAATTCCTAATAATCCTGATTTCGCATTTTTATGTCTATTACCTATTCTTATATATAGGTATGTCTATCTAGATCGATTAATTTTTAAAAATTTTGAAATTTTTTGAAACCCTATCAAAACTTTAAGTATGATATGATTATGAATTAACTCTCTGAAATTCTTTAAATAAAATAAATTATAAGTATTATTAAGATCATGTTAATGAGCAAAATATCGTATCTACAACACTACGACTACAACTACAAGTTTATAATTTAGCAAACATCCGGACCGTTATTAATGTGAAGTATGTACTTTTTAGCAATTTTGCAAAAAATAAACTCTGCATAAATATATACACAACTTAAATATAAAAAATAGCAAAAATATTTATAGTAGTTAGTACTATACTACATGAAGTATGTATGTGATAAAAAATACCATATTATTTTGTAAATCAGGAGCATTTTCCCTATCCTTCGTAGATAATACAAATCTCGAAATGTATTCAACTGCCCAAGCTCGAAAAAAATGGTAAGTCTCTTCGCCCGAAAACTTAACTCTCATCAATGACTCTGGTTTCGGGGTTGTTGTTTTCAAATTGGAATTTGAAACATGTTGATTCATTGTTGGTAAATTTGAATTGTTTGAATCTGTTGAACTATTTCTACTTCTAGTAACACTAGAAGTGGCATTATTGGTAATAGGTTTAAAACTCAAATTGGTACTTATTGAAACAGTTTCGTGTTCGTTAGATTCAGAACTTGATAATACTCGGCAGTCTTCACTCTCAGAATCATAAGATGCATCTATTAATGGTGGTGGTGGAGGAGGTAATATACCTCTGATTTTATGAACTTGACGAAAATTATTTCGAGATCTTCTTCTTCTATCATAATTATGTTGTTGATCATCTTGCTCCGAGTCATAATCATATGATTGTTCAATTGCCCTCATATTCTGGACGTATAAAGGAGAACAAGTGGAAAAAATAAAATAAAAATTGGCAAAATTGTGACATCACAGCATTTGTGATCTAAGCATATCAGCTTTTTGCACTTTTGCACAGCAGAGCTTTGCATTTCGCATTCTATTATTTTTATTAAAATTAGAGCAAAAACTGCATACAGAGTATTTGGCAGAGAAATAAAATAAATTGCATAAAAAATTACAAGCAATTTCCATGCTCGAAAAATAAACAATATTTTGCCTATACAAATATATTACCAATTTACACAAGTATGTAGGTACCTAAAATCTCTCAAATATTCCCTTCCCCCTATACTGATGTTTGCAAATACTTATTCGACAAAATTCAGTGCAAGTACAAAATGTGTGTGCAATGTAAACTAAATGGAAAAGCTCTTGAAAAATCCTCAAAAAATCAGAATGCGCATCGAATTCTAAAACTGAATTTTCGAGATCTGGAAAAAAGGAAGGAAATCCCTTCAAATTTCAAATATTCACACATCCATTCAAAATTCAATTCCCACCATATCCAACATCGCCATTCGAATCATCGACAGAAATAAATATATCTTGTCACATAGACACCACAAAAAATGTCAAAATGGCCTAAAAATGTACACTCATAAATTATTATTACCTACATCAAATCGAATTTTACATAAATACGCAACTATATAGTATCCTCAAATTTTTGAAAAAAATGTAGAAACAAGATTTGAAGCGATAAGCCTCAAAATATAGTTTTGACATATTTGCTATAGATCAAATGTTAATACCTAGTACTAAATCTAGATATCGAAAATTCAAAATGAAATGAGAACCAGAGGATATTGCATTTTACATTAATCTCAAGTACCTACATATTCTTTGAATTTAGGTCAAGTCTTGTGTACACAGACACAGCCACCAAAAATCCCTCTATTTTTTCTCTATTTAAATAGAATCCCAATCCTTGTCTCTATCCTATGTATTACTTATAGTCTCTATCCTAATGTAGGGTACTCTGGAATAAATCAACCTAATTGCCTCTAAAATGGTCTTAACACCAGTGGCTGACAAGTAGCAGACTCTTGCACATTGCATTACTTTATATAATATGAAAGTATCTACTATAGTAGCAGTATAATACTGATACATACTAGTCAAGCTTAATCTCGAGCTTAAACTTAAACTGCTTTTTTTCTCAAAACTTATTTACAATATCAGTTTTTCAAAGACATCAAAAACTTCAAAAAAAAATACATTTAAGACACACAAAAGATTAAATTGCTACGCCTCACCAAAAAACCTAAAAATCTAACAATAAACCAAAAGTCAAATAAACAGTAGAAAACCCAACGTTTTTTTTCTAGTATCTAGTATAGTACTATTACAAATATGTATACTGTACAAATATTAAACTTTATGTCTAAAAATTTGTTTGGTACTTCAATCTCAATCTCCTAATTTTCAGCAGTTGAAGTTGAACCAAACTTCAAAATCTAAATCCAAATCTAGCGGAAAAAACAGAAAATATCCTCCATTCCATGGTATGGTTTTTTGTTAAAAGGAAATTCAAGATCCGCAAAATCCTTAAAAAAGAAGAATCACTAGTAGGTACTAGTAATATGTATTAGCATCAGTAGATCATGGAAAATAATATCCTATCCATCTACTTAAGTTAAAAAAAAACTTCACTTTTCAAAAAAGAAGATTCGAATGCCAAAGAAAGCATTCTGAATCTGGAAATGGATAAAAAAAAACCTCGAAAAACATTCTTTTATCATCTCTTGAGATCAACTCCTCGTTTTTCATTTAAAAGGATCTCATCTCAAATAACCTAAATCTAAAACAAAACAGACCTAAGCGAAAATATACCTAGCAAAAAAAGCAGGCATTATTACATGCATTGCAATTGCACTATAACTCTATACTATACTCTAGTATGAATGAAGGCCTTCAAGCTAAAATTGAAAGACAATCTCTATGAAATCTCAATCTATCTAGCAAGTCTATAGTCTATAATAATAAAAAAATAAAAAATAAAAAAAGTGAAACAATCTGATTGAAGTAAAAATACCGAGAAAAATATATACCTTATATACTTGCTTAAAATCATTTCTAAAAAATAAATCCATAACCTACTACTATCTACAATTCATATCTCGAGTAAATTGGATTCCATACATTTAATACTTTTTTTTCTCGAGATGAAATTTTGATAGATTTTTATGAGTCTGACCTTTTGTCTGGGTTTTGCAGCACTCCCATACGACTTACAATATATTAGGTAGGTAGAATACATATAGGTACTTTAAAAAACGAAATAAAAATACCAACTATTCTTACAGATACTAGTATTTTCTCTTCTACCTCGATTTCAATTGTACTCTTAATGTAACTAATTAACTTCAATTTATGCAGTAGCATTAACTATTCACGCTCCTTCAAAAATTTACATTCTCAAAGAATAAATTTGCAAATAAATTGTCATTAATATTATAGTAAAAGTAAAAAGATTATGAAAAAATCCTTCGCTTGCCTTACTAATGAATATTCTCTCAAGATTTACTTACAATTTCAACTCAAGTACTTAATAAGGCTCAATTGTTGTCTTAAGAAACACTCATGGCAGTTTGAGTCATAAAAGAAATCTAAATGCATATCAGCAGTCACCAGTACCTACTTGAGCTCTTCAAAAAACGTATAACCTTTGACTTGAAAAATTTAAAATAATCTCTTCGGTTGGACTGAAGTGCAACTGATACGTATCATCATCAAAAAAAAACTTCTCTTTTTAACTACCTATACTTTACATTTACACATTTACATATTCAAAATTTCAAAAAAACACACCCAGTAGTACCTACTAGTAAAAAGTAAAAAGTCACTCCCAAATCTCAAATACAGTATGAATCTATGAAACATTCCTAATTTTCTATCTATCTTGAGTCTTCAAGTTTCAAGAGTCATTATGCTACTTACAACTACTACTAGTAGTAGTAGTACCAACAACAAAGTACTCAACTCTTTTCAAGTCTCGATAATATTCGCAAAGAAAAAAATATATCCTTCAAGCTCAAAAAGCACTTTTCTCTGTTTGCTCTGCTCGATTAGCTCAGTAATGCTAAATGGTAATAGCAATGCTATTATAGCATATAATGAGAAAAACTAACGACGGAAACCAACTTACAAACTACATTATAATAAGTACTAGTCCTATACCTATATAGTAGGTACTGATATTTAACCGAAGGAACAACAACAAGAAGACAAGAGTTAGTAAAAATTTACATTATTTTAATATTAAATATACATTTACTTTATATCACTTTAGCTCTTCTGTAGTACCTACCTATCTAAAACACAGTATATACAAAGTACTTGAACTTTTAGTTTCAATCTAAACTTTACAAACAAAGTAGTCAACTTTTATGACCATGGACTAACTAAATATGCAAGTCTTTAACCCTTTAAATAATCGACTACTACGGGTGGCAAAAAGCAAGACATTTAATTTTAAAAACCTTTCTTTTATACTTTATAGCAACTATCTATCTATCTAATGTCTAGGCTAGGTCTAGTACTAATACATAAAATAAATTGAATAACTTATTTTGCAAAAATAAAGCTATCTACTTAATTCAACTACGCTAGGTATTACTTACATATATTATAAGTAAATATTCTATATCTTTTATATGTCAAATTAAAAGTTATCTAATTAGATTTCAAGCTTCTGTACAAGCTAGATAGCTTGAAGCAATTTAGCTTGAGCTTTACTAATACTACTTAATTTTAATTAGCTAAATAATAATTAAATCAAAAAGTTTATAAAAGACATATTATTTTGTTAGTAAGTTTAGACAAAAAACACAAATAAAGCATTAATTTAGTACTACTAATAAATGTTAAGATTTTAGTGGCTGGAGTTTGATTTTAGAGTCTGAAGATACAAGATACGTAAAGAGAGTTTTAGGTAATTCTTAATTGAATATTTTGTAGAAATATATTTAGAGTATTTGTAAAAATGAAGAATTTCATGCATATTACTTTGGATCAATCCTATATAGGTAAATATTATAATTAGGTATATCGGAGATCTCATTACTATTTAACTTTTTTTATAGATTTCTGCTATTCTTTTAAACTTTTAAATATCATGCAAACCTACACCTCTCAATAAGTTGACAAAACAAGACACAAAATAGTAGAAAGGAAATAACACAAATTATGGATTTTAATTAAAAATTCAATACTTACATTTTTCTGTTGGACGACGGTTTGCTGAACTCCTAAATTTGAAACGACTGTTGCTCCAGTATGATCCTGTGATATTAAAGGAACCATTGTTGGACCAAAATATGGATTATACGTCTAAAATAATAATGAGAAAAATTAGCATTTAGAACCTCCAACAAAATTTCTATTTCAAATCAATTATTTTAATTACCAAGCCGCCGCTCTGTCCTAGGTACGGATTCGTTGTCTGTTCATAATGCATCTTAATTAGCAAAATATTAAAATAGTACATGATTAATAGGATCTTAATAGATAAATTTACCACAGCAGCAGGAACTTGATTGACCACAGGTTGACCACCACCAGGAGCTAGTCCTAATAAAAAATAAAAATATTTTCAAATTACCCATCCATCCCTTTATTAAGCTTTATTGTAAGTAAAAGTATAAAGGCTTAGAAACTTACCCATTTGTTGCATAAGTGCATTCTTCAAAGCCAAATGATTACGGCCTATAAATTTCAAACAAAAAATTAGCTTCAAATATTCCATTAAAATAGTTTAAACTCTGCTGCCAACATTACCGTTAATCAGTAACTGATCCTTGAGATGAAGAGGTGGATGAAAGTATTTACAAGGTGGTTTTTCTCGGTTACACTAATAAATTAATAATTAGATTAAATTGAAAGAATAAAAATCAAACCATTCACTTTTTTGTAATTTTTTAAAACTTACCCGACCCTGAAATTAAAAAAGAAAAACATAATATCAGTACAAGTTACAATACAATTTATAATGAGCAAAAAAAAGATCAAAAGACTCAAATTATTTAACAATTTGACAATGATATTCACATTATTCGGGGTAAACAACTCGAAAATAAAACTATTTTTTCTCGGTGATTGAAGATCAACCACGAGAAAGACACTTATCGTTGACACTCAAAACTTATGGTGGCATAATAAACCAAGACACATAATACCTACCTAGTAAGTATCCTAGAAGAATACATAGAAGAATCTAGAAAGTTATTTATTTTTGAAAAAAAAATGTTCTGTTGAAAGATGAAAAGAAACATAATGGCAAATAATTCAGGATTACGGTCAATATCTTTTTGTCATTAGCTTACGCTTCCCTAACTTTACTACGGTACTTATATCTACAATGCATAATATAATTCAATTTGACATTCGAATCACATTTTTTTCTAATCTTGTCTTGTCTAATAAAGAATATTCCACATCCCTCAATTCAATTTATGCTTATAAACTTTTCCAATTCCGCAATCCAATAACCCTTTTTACTACCACATTACATCTTTCTGAATAGCCAATTGAGCACACCACAAATTGCACCAAAAAAAGTGAAAAAAAAAACCATGTAAAACTAATATGGTCATATACATATACTAGCATAGAGGTAAACTTAAGTATCTAGTACAGAATCTACACAAAAATACAAAATTTTCTAGGGGAATATGGAGCCCATTCAGTCAGCCATACAAAACATGTTACACACAACCTAAGGAAATAGAAAACTTACGATTAGGGGAGACTCTGCTGTACTTCACTTTTCTTCAAAAATTCAGAACATAAATTGCCTTTTTAAGAAGAAAAAAACCCAAATTTTTCTATCTCATAGCAGTACCTATACATATAGTCTCTAGTATAGTAGTTGTACAAGTACTCAAGCAAAAAATTCCATCCAATTTTGACTCTCTCTCATTCCTATCTAATGCCCAAAAACTTCGAAAAAATCTCCCAAAAACACATTCATGTGGAACACAAACTTAAACGTGAGCAATGAGCAATGAGCAAAGGGCTGATAACCAAAAAAAAAAAGATTTCCATGAATAAAGTTAGGGAGAGTCCTCGAAAAAAATACATCAACGATTTCGATAACATCAACATCAGACCTTTACTTTTCTTAAAAAACTCAAAATCTCAAAATTTTGAATATCTACCAGGATAAAGTGAAGGCAAAGGCACACCAAATGGCCAAACTATCAAGTATAAGTAAAGAGAACTTTAAAATACATATCCCTACTACCTCCAGTTATAACAAGGACCAAATTGTAGAGGAAAAAAGTTGCAAATTACACTACTCAAGCTAAAGCTAAGCTACTTATACATTTATCCTTTTCCCTGCTCCGCTCCCCTACCTACTACCGATACTGCTGCCTGGTAATATCCAAAAGTCCCAAAAAGTTGAAAATCTTAAAATTAGCTCTAATACCTATAATAGTCGAGCTTTGCTCAATCTCACAGATTTCTCAAAATCTCGAAAAACATCTCCGAAAAGATCCTTTTGATTTCCTTCCTCTCTACCCCAAACCCATGAATCCATCACCTACTTATACCTACGAGTTTACCATGTTAAGAACGAAAAACTCACAAATTGGTCCCTATGACATGTCCAATGATGAATTATTACTTCTGGCCCTATCTCATAACAATTTTTGAGATCTGCTGAAATGACTTTATTTAAAAGTTACCGTCAAAACTCAAACCTAAACTTATCACTTGTACATTACCAGTTACCAGTTACCAGTACTAGTCCTAGTACACACTATCAAGAGCCAAAAACTTCACTTTCCATAAAATAAAATAACTTTTTTTTCAAAAACTCATCATATCTTACCATATACAAACTAAGCACCTATGGTATATATTTTCAACACGGAAATGAGGACTTCTATCTTATCTATCTACTACATCTCCCTTAACTTACCCATTGAAATCAAGCCAAAAAAAATTCAAAATATTTAACTACTATAACTAGATAAGTACTCGTACCTATACAATCTCACAGTTTCAAAACCAAAACTTACAATCTTCAAAAACTTCAACTGCAAAGTATATATTTTCAGATCCAATCCACTTTACGTTACTTTATGCATATCTTGGTCTATTTAAAAAACCTTAAGAACTTGAGGACAGTTATAATATATTGGCTGGTATTGTGTTAGGTATAAAAATATAATTTAGTCATCATCATCATCCACTAGTAGGGTACTTGTGTAGAACATAAATATACATATACTTTAGACTCTAGGGAAATTGTACAAGTTCCGTTCTAATACTAGTAGGTACAATATCAAATGCCTATTTTAATACAACTAAAAACTTTTCATTCTTTACATCATAGAATCATAGTAAGTACCATAGCTAGTACAAGTAGGCATAAGCCATAAGCATTAGCTAAAGTATAAGTAAAAGTAGCAAAAAAGGGGAACCTGGAACATGTGCAAAATGTGATTTATTCTATTTCTTCTGTCAAATTTAACTAGATCCCAACGCCCGTGCACTCACTGTACTTGTACTTACTCTAACTCGAAATTTTGAGAAATATATCAAAGTTCAAGATAGTTTTGTGTAAGTACTACTACAATCAGTATAAATATATCACATCTATAGCCTATACAAAATGTAAAATGCTTCTCAGAAAAAAATTATTGTTAGGTATATTCAAAATATTCAAAAGGTCTCAATCTCAACTGCGACTTCAATATTTCTCATTTCTAGGTATTATAAGGTAGTAGGGTACTTTTTATCCCCCTTTCTTATCGTAGTCGAAAAAATACACTTTTTTTATCAAAAAAAAATATATAAAATCAGGATCAGAAGAAGAGAGGAAATTCAATTCAAACTCGGGGTTCAAAGTTAATGAGACTCGTTTAGGAAAAAATGAGGATATTTCCTCTTTCCGCTCTTTCTCCATTTACCATTTACTTACATTACCTTTTACATCATATATCCATTTTTCCCAAAACTAACTCAATTTGGCCTGGTTCTTCGAGTCCTTCGTGTATAAATATATCAGTAGTATATTACTCGTTTATTTTACGACTCTTGGGATACTTTAGTCACAGCCACAATATAGCACTATGGATAAGGGATAGTGAGAAATAAAATATAAAATAATAATAATACGAGTAATAACAAGGAAAAGCAACTTTCTTCTAGTCTAGTAAAAATAATAATACTTGCCCATTACTTATCCATATACAAGTACCGGTACAAGTATAGTAAAGTATATCAATCAATCAATATCAAAATGAAAACCTAACTCAATATACCTAGGTCCTAGCTCTAGGTAGGGTACTAAAAGTTACATAAATCTAGCCAACTACCTAACCAACTCACCCAGCTCTAATCTGATTACCCAGAAATAAATTCAAAAAGCATAAATCACACAAAAATCTACAAGTAATTCAAGTTATTCATCATTTTCTCAATTTACTTTTAGTCAACCTATAATTAAAGAATATCCAGAATAGAAAATGCAAACACAAAAAAGTCATACTTTACGAAAAAAAACGTCTACTTGACCTTATTTAAGCTACTCATAACTTCAAATGAAAATTTATAAAGGTTTCTTTCTAATAAATTAGCAATGAGCTGTAGGTATTATAAACTCTACTTATATACCAAAATTCGCAATTTGAAATTTGTCCTAATATAAAATACATAAAGGTAGGATCTTATATGGCCCAAAATTCTAAACTAAAAGTTCTTTTCTCTCCTAAAAAGTTAAATTATGATATAAAGCCCCAGTCTCAAGTCTTTTAATCTTCTCATAAAAATCCCCATTCTCATACTCTCATAATATGCTACTTTATACTACTTTTTTCTATCTCTAGTTCTAGACTTTTAGACTGTATTTTTATAAACTATTATTTCTTCAAAAAAAAAAAAAAACTCATGTTGTTTTAACGAGAATGAAATGGCGAAAAAAAAACTCTTGGACTATCAGCACCGGGGAAAAGTAAAGATAAAAAACTCACTTCAAAACCTATCTTACCTACCTATTACCTATCTACCTACATACCTTTTTATCTACTCATATTATAAATATATTTACAAGACAAGTAGGGTACCTTAACTTACACTTAGGTTCATGTACTACACCTACCCAAAAACTATCAAGAAAAAAGTAATACAGGCCGAAAATGAAAATGGCAAAGTAAAAAGTGTAACTACTACTTTACTTACTTATACACTTATACAGTGTAGGTAATACAGCGAGAATAAAACATACAGGAAAGGCGGGGAAACATCAACGAGATTATTATTTATTTGCTCCTACTGTCGAGTTCTGAGGAAATTTATGAAAATAGAGAAACTCGGGCCAACAAATGGCGAAAAACCCTATAAAATCTAACACAACTTTACAGATCTCTGATGCTGCTATTTCATATCTAAACTCTATAGATATACCCAAGATATATCTAGGCTAACAAGTAAAAAATACTCAAGTTAGAAAAAATTCAAACAAGCACCAAATCAAATTCCAAACCTAAAGATTTTTTGAATTTTATTTCTATGTACTGGTAATTCAACTACATACCTAGGTATTTTTAGGGTTCGATATTAGAGCAAATTGAAATTAAAACTAAATAAAATTAGCTTGAAATTTCAATTTTTTTTAGTTTTAGT
This sequence comes from Nanhermannia cf. coronata Gr-Ori-00579, assembly GCA_034699045.1. Classification (NCBI taxonomy): domain Eukaryota; kingdom Metazoa; phylum Arthropoda; class Arachnida; order Sarcoptiformes; family Nanhermanniidae; genus Nanhermannia; species Nanhermannia cf. coronata Gr-Ori-00579. The sequence continues at coordinate 75,537 of JAQIXA010000002.1, read as the reverse complement.
TATGCCCTTGAGTTCTTGAATATACCTTTACTTGTGATTGTGAGCATCACATACCCATATGTATAAGAATATAATACATTTCACATCCGACAAAAACTAAATATATCAAGCCTAAGTAATCTCTTATTCTTTCAACTTTTCACTAGGTAGGTAAGTACTAGAGTACCCAAAGCTCGACTTTTAGATATTTTACCCCTCATTCCCCCATACTTACAACTATCAGTAGGTAGTTATACTCTCTGACAACAAAATGGTAAATTGAACAAAGTAAAATACCTAGTATGTACCTAATAGGCATTGTACAAAGTATAAAAGTACTAAATAGTAATAAGAAAGAGAAACCATTTAAAAGTATAAAAAGATCACCAGCATTATTTTTCTTGCACTTACTTTCTTCTTCAACAAAGTCTTAAATCAAGTCCATACATACTCTACTTACCCACCACCACCAACCAAAATAAGATCACTTATCTACTTTCCCAGTATGTACTATCAAGACTCAAGAACTTCAAAGAGATAGAGAGAAACTCTCAAAAAAAAGTAAAAGTAAAAAGTCAGTCAAATTCTCAACTCTCAACTGGTCTAGGTCTCGAGATCTGGTAAAGTAAACCTCGAAAAAATTTATGCATCACTGGGAATTTCTAGCTCTTTCTAAGCAAGTTTGGTTTAGTAGTTGGATATTTTCAGAGCATTTATTTTTGCAAAAAAAAAAGTCCTACTAAGGTTTAACAAGGAGATTCAAATTTATTTAAATTGTTCAACCGGGCAAGAGAAAGAAAGTCAAGTACTTTCTGTATTGCTACTACAGAAAAACCCTAACTTTTAAGTCCATATAAAGTCCACAGAGATATCCTCCTCAAAGATTCTAAGTATTCTAGGGTGAAAGAAACCCAAAATATAAAATATACAGTAGCAGCAATACCAATGCTCCTAACATAATCTCACCGAAACCCATTCTAAAACATCAACCCAACTCATAAATTTTCAAATTCTGTATACTTTAAGCTTTATGGAGATTCGATTCAAGTCTCAATATACCATTTACTACTTACTACTAGTAAGGTACTTACTAGAAAAACTAAAGAGTTCCAAGTTAAACCAACCTGATACAAATAAAACATAATAAACCGAATACACATCGTACATTTTGTATGACAACTTACTCAATTACACAAATACCCAAAACAAAATCGTCAATAATCAAAATTTTCCAAATCTCATGATCTTAATTTTCTGCTGGACAGAGATTAGGTTTTGTGCTCGGATAACTCTTATAATATGAAACAATTCAAAACTTGTCTAAAAAAAAGTCGATTGACATTTGCAACTTTCTGATTTTTTTATATTTGCTTAAATGACACATTACAGTACAGGCCATGTAGTGGAAGGCGAGACAGGAACCCACATTAAAAGCTTATATTCCAATATTCAAGCCACACATTTTGCTATTCAACTATTTATTTATACGATCACAGCGTATCTTTATTTTATGACTCTTTTTCTTCCTCGTTTCGTCTCGTCTAACCAAACTTCCGAATAAACGATCCGAGAAGTCCGGCACGTTTCTGAATTCTGGACAAACTTTACTTTACCCAGCGAGCCAGCCAGCCAGCCATAATAATAATATTGCAAATTGCATCATGGGAAATAGAAAAAAATACTACATAGATAGGGTACTCTATATAGAAAAGTGCACACTTTCACCAAACCATAGTAAAACCATATCATACCATCAACCATCCGATCCCAAAACTTTACAAACTTTACGAGCCTATATTTTTCACTTTTTCTTTTTATTTTTACTGTCTCACAGGCAGTCTCAACGGAATATTATCCTACTCATATACCTACTCCTACTACAAGTATAGTATACATCGAACCCTCCTCAATAAGAGTCTAGAACTCTAGAGTAGGTACTTTGAAAAAAAAAGCAATGAAATAACTTCCACTTTTGCTCTTACTTTCCCATATAAAATACACCTCAAAAGTCTTACAAATGCCATTATAAGCAAACTGCCAACTTGTTTTCTCTTACTACTATTACAGCATAGTACTACTAAAATCCCCTCTGCCTGATCTCTACTCTATTGGGCATAAAATAAATTTAAACCGACCGACCCTCTGCAATTCTCATAAGGCTTCTCTATACTATTACAGCATAAGACTAATTCTAATCGTCAAATCCAACATAAAATCGTGAGATCATCATCAAAAAAAAAGAAAACCTCGATACTAAAAATTATCTCGGCATAAAATGAAAAACCCAGCTCACTCAAATTATATGTATTTCTATTTCTACTACCTACTAACTATTTATTGAAGTCAATTGCCCACGTCCGCTCCTTTAACTACACTTTAATCACACTCAATTGATCATAAATTTAACTTGACAAGAAAAAAAGGAGGATGTACCCCATAATAAATACAAAAACAAATATTACATAGATATTTACTATCAATTTAAACTAATAATTCATAATTTTTGAAATTATTTTACAAGCCGAAAAACGTACAACTACAAACTCGATGAAATACCAGCTTCAAAAACCAAATTAAAACTTTTACCAAATTCGGAAACAACAATTCATTCATAAACTCATAACAAAAACTAAATTGCCAAGAATCCAAGAAATTAAGAAAAACTTTCCAAACTCTTATTATTCTTACTATTTATGCAATATTGCAAGCTAAACAAAAACATTATTTACTTCACTAGAAAATACTTGCACCTAATATAATGGTACTTTAGTTCTAAGGCATTCAGGCTAGCATTTTCAAAACAAAATTAGAGTAGACACTCTTTATAAAGTACAATAACCTAGTCTCATTTCTTTCTCATTTCTAGATTTGCTTACCAGAGAAGAATTTTTAATTTTTTATAAGTCTTTATAGAGAAATACCATTCTACCAAAAGCTACTTATAGTTCAAGTTTAATTACTCAAAAACATAGTAGAGCCCAAAAAGCCCTTGAGAAATGAAATGAAGATATGGCTAGGGGTGGAGAAGAAAAACTTTGAAAATCCATTCATTCAACATACTGATATTCCAATTCATTCTACTAGTACTACTACCAGTACTACATTAGGCATATCATACATTTACTCAACTCATTTATATCAGTAATAGTAATAGGGGAGAATTTCTCGAAAATAATCTCAGTTACCCTTATTACTCAAATTGTAGCTATTTACTTATACTAGCATAGTATCGCATAAAGAGTAAGTATTCAAGTAGTACTACATATTAACCCAAGTATTTTAGCCAAAATCACATCTGCTCCAAACAGAGAAAGTAAATACAAAATACAAGTTTTAAAATTTTAGAGGGGAAATGATTTTTGCATAAGAAATGCCATCAAATCGGTTCAACACTCATTTCTACTGACATTTATAGCTCTATCCCTAATTACACTTTTACAATTTTAAATTACTTATACCCTACTAGGTAACTAGCACTGACTCCCTCAAAAGAAATTACCAAACTCAAGAAAAGAGTTAAATCAACAATTTTTTATACGAAAAGTAAATTCTACACTCTAATTGCACTCTTTTTTACTCACTTTTTTACGTAGGAGGTAATGAATGGAATGATGGTATTAAGACATAACGAGGTTGATTGTACATTAAGATTACATAAAATTTCATAAAAGAAATATTCGGACAAAACAATTTTTCATTTTTTTTCGCCTTACATGTCCAAATGTCCATCTAAATTTCGTTTCTCCATGTACATTATTCACTTGATATCTGACTCTTTTAAAAGGAATAAAAGCTCAAAAATAATAGTACTCTAGTCATTGACCTAATGCCTAATGTATAACTCAACCAACCCAACTAGAAAATAGCATTACAATACAAATACTGATGATATCCAGCATATTTCATTTCATTTTAACTTGAACAGAAAAAGAAACAGACGACAAGTTCACCAGAATGACTTTTGACAGATAAATGACACTTTTTCTATTATTCCATGTGACTAGGCCTAGACGATCTACCCACTATATGTCCTTTATCCTTTCTGAGACTCACGAGATAAACAACTTTTATCATTCTTGAAGGCATTTCAAACTCAAAAACTTAAAAGTTAAGCTTTTTTGGGGTAAAGTTTCAAATCTCAAAAACTATAATCACTTGGAAAAAAAGACCCAGAAAAATTCTTTGTCCGGTCGCTAAGTCTGCTGATCTTCAAGTCCATTTTCACTCCAAGTACCCTACCTACAGTACATAGTACATTTCAAAATCTCAAAAACTCAAATTCGAAAAAGGGAGAGAGAGAATTATATCCGACCATCCATATCATACTTATCCTTCTTATCCTCATCATAACATATATAAGAACATCGTAAAATATCACAAAATAAAATAAAAACTTTGTATTTTATACCATTACCACCATACGGATATATATAGGCATAGATTTACTTTAAATTCAAATGCTACACTACAAACAAATGGAAATGGAAAAAAGGGTTAGGGCTAAATAAGTCCCCAGTGATCCTCTGATCGAAGTCTTCGAAAATGAAAAAAGACATTCAACATCAACTGCCAAGTGAAATAAAGAATTTTCGCTTCAAAAAACTTTAAAAAGATCTAAAAAAAAGTTTAAAGCACTTAACTTTCAAACTCACAATTCACACAAAAAGTAATATAATATCAATACTACGACTACTGCAGACTACAGAGATAGATATAAGAGATAAAAAAAAATAGAAAATAAGCGGGTTCTCAAACTCCAGAGCAGGTCTATCCGTACAACAAGCCGGATTACGGGTCAAAATCTTTTCTCTAAATCTAAAATCTATTTTTTTATCATAACTAAAACATTACAAGACCTTAAAGGATCAATCTCCTGCTACTTGACTGCAAAGTGACACTTTTTCAAATACGATATTACCAGCAGTAAACAACCCCAAAAATGAACTTCATTAAATATTCATCAACTCTTTCTTATCATCTCTAGAATCGAATAGTATTATAGCAGTACCTACTCGACTATCAATACATTTTGAATGCAAAATAGGAAAAATTCTCATACCACCTCGATAAATCAATAAAATCCAACTCCCTCAAGCTCAATACTCAATTCTCAATATCATACCATGGTATTACATTAAAGAATTTTACATTCAACCAGCAGTAGGTATCTTACCTACATATATTTTATACCAGTACCAAGAGCTCACAAAGTCCTAAGGGTATAAATAAAAAGGAAATACTCGGAATACGATAAACTAACCAAGTTTTAGAGCACTGGAATTATCTTCTCAAAAGGACAAACTTAATCATTTCGGGTTACAACCCTGAAGCACCAGCAAATAAAATCAACTCTACAAAAATACCATCTACCTCTTGTATACCTCTAGTATACTTATGGTTAGTATGTATAAAATGAAATACAGACAGGCTCAATTCTCATGTCATGAATGTATTACCCGAGAACATAAGTCACATCGTCATAATTTGATTCCACCATAGAATATAAATGAACTTAAGTAAGTAAAAAAATAAAATAAAATTGACTCTTGAAAACTCAAAATGATGAAATATAAAATTCAAAGACTCAAAAAAAAGCATAGGTCAAAGTACCAATCGCAAATCAAATGACTTTCTTTACTTTACATTTCAAGACTTGCTTATTATTTCTACTTACTTCTACTTTTGCTTCAAGTTCCTTTGAGAGATCTTTGTAAAAAAAATTCAGCCCATCTCAAAAAAAAAAATGAAATCCCACCGGGATCCTTTTTTCCATCTTCAATTTAGCACGTGACAAGACTTTCTTTTGTACATCAATTTTATCTGTCCAATTCAACTTTTAACTTTTGAACAATTTCTTTCAATACATTTCAGCTATAGTAATACCAGTATATAGTATTTGTGTAGGAAAAGACCCTTTGAAATTCAAAAAAAAATCATTCAAAATCCGTAAAGGTACATTTACTTGGTATGTTTGGGTTGTAGGAATCTTTATGGCACTTTACTTTATAAATTAGAGTTTATCACAAACTTTTGTTTCCTTCCTCAGTCCACAGACAGACCAGAACCTAAATTTATACGATGTGACTCACTCGCTAAAAAACTTGCTTTGGAGTTTGTAAAGAAACTTGCAAATATATTCTCGGACATTTGCTCAAATGCAAATGTGAAATTTTATTTAGTTATTAGATACTCAAATATGACAGTACTATCATTCAGCAAAATTCTAAAAGCACCCCCAAAAACAGTCTGCAAGTATTTTAAAATTTTCTAAGGATTTTAATACAAGTCCTGATATGTGATGTGATGATAATGAAATGTGACACTTGACAATTTCTAGATGACCAAATGACAATCGATCAATGAAAATAGCATAACATCCATAAAAGATCTCTAGAAAACTAAACTAAACTAAAACTTGTCTCAAATTCATTTGACTCATCCTGAAATCCTTTCTTACTCGTTCCCTCTCATTCATTCTGTCAAACAAATCCCATTATAACAATTGCCAAATCCCCTTATACTCTTTTTACAGTACCAGTCGAGTCCTAGAATCTGTAGTAGGACACATTTCGCTAATAAAATCCACAAATAAAAGAAAAAGTGAAGATAGGAGTATAAGAAGCATGGCAAAAGAATGGATAATTTCAACCTTGCACTTTTCATCACCTTCTTTTATTCTTCTATTTATTGTAGGTACTATTACCCAACTCTAACTTAAAATCTTAAAACCTAATAATCCGAAAGTAAGTAAATAAGCATGAAAAAAAATATCCTCGAAAATTCCTCAATTCAGCAACCATTATTTGAATTCTTTCCATTCTGCTCGTAAGCTTAGGTATCTAGTATCTATCTATACAATTCTCAAAATGAACAATTTTAATCTATTTCACTTTGGATTTTTAGAGCTTTACATTTACGAGAACTGTTCACAACTACTGCCTCGTACTCAAGAATTCAATTCGATCCGAAAATTCCAAATCTTGATCTCTTGCCAGCAAATTGAGACTCGTATCTCTTGTACTATGTAGTAGTTATCCTTTTATTTGTATTTCTTTACTTTATTTCACTCTCGATAAGTGAAGAACAAAAGTCGGCTTTTCTTACTACTCTACACGTAGTAAGTAGACTTTTCTAAATTCTAAACTGTAAACTAGAATAAACCTAATCTTAACTTACAACCTATAAGATTTAGATCTTGTACTACTACTACAAATATACTTGTAGTAACTACTCGGAATTCTGCATAATAAAGAGTAGACAACTGCATTCGAAAACTTGTACTTTTTTATAACCAGTATTACACACTTTATAGAACAAGAAATAAAATTTTTATACCCCTCATCAACCATTGGCTTCTTATTTTGCAGCCAATTTATTCCACGAAAATCTCAGAAGGTCATTGAGTATATGTATTCTATTTTGGTACTTATTTTAAATTTTGACTATATTACTGTACTATCTACTGTCTACTACATACTATGAATGCTAAAATTAAAATACAATGCTTTACATACCTATAAAAATAGCTGTGGAAAATGCACTCTCAAACTCTCAAAAAATCTCCAAAATTCCAATGCATACATTACATTATTTGATTAGCTCTTTGAACCTGTGACTTTTTCTTGTTTATGACTCTCATTTCATTCTCAAATAAGCTCTTAAAGACAGCTCTCAAACTCCCCATACATACCCATAATACCATACACATAAAATAAAAACAAGAAAATTCTTATTATTAAATCTAAGCTCGTATATACAGTATGCATTTTATAGGTTTGCCAAACATTCAGTAAAAGTACTATAGTACAGAGTATTAATATAACCAAATCACATGTCACTTTTGTGTTAAAAATTGAAAAAGTGTCAACTCTAAACCATCTGAATAAATGTTCCTTCTATACCCAACAAAAACTTTTGTCTTTTTATTTTTACTTAATAATCACCTTCTACAAGTTTCAGCCAGAGAGCCTAACTATAAACACATTTTACCAACAAATTATACACAAATATCTAAATACTCAAGTCGATAAATACAACTAAAAATACCAACTTTATTCAAAAACAAAAGGGCGAAAGATCAGAGAAATCACTTAAAAAGTACCTACTGTATATTAAAGTTACGAATAGAACCACTATTATGAGTCAGAGATTTCAATAATTTTGAGTTCATATTCTGAATTATTTCGCAAAGTTGGCTCTATAAATATTATTTTAGATTTTTCTTCGAGTAAAAAACAGGCATTTTTAATTTAAAAAAAATCCAAAACAAAAGTTCAAGTTGAAATACACTCTATTCCAAAAAAAAGCACAAATTTAAAATCTACCAAAAAACATTCCAATACTGCTCCTAGCACTCGAATACCCTTTTTCCAATTATCATTACAAACTCTCAACTCCATTAATTGTCTTGTCTCTCTCATCTCTCATTGTTTAAATTAGGTATTAAATAACACCCGTACATACCCCACCCAAATAAATTTACCTCGTAACTTGAAAAAAAAAATCAAATTCAAATCCACTATAATGACCGCCCACACGTGAACATTATAAATTATTTTATACCCTATATTTGCAAACCCTAATATGTCAAATAATGCCAAGAGCTAAAGACATTGATATTTTTATTAGCATAACATATTACATATAGACTGATTATGCATTACTAACATGTTCACACTTTTTTTTTCTCAAAAAAAAACCTCACCTCACCCCTTTAAAATAATCCTTTAAAAGGGATCACCATCACCATCACCAACCAGACACCACAGAACCTACAAAACACATTAGAAATCTTCGAATTTGCTTTCAACTTCATTAAATCGCAAGATAAGCGCAAGTAGAGACGAAGAAAAAAAACAAATCTCATAAATTACAAACCAAAAAATTCTTTCTGGGAGTCTCAAAAAAATTCATTTCGATCGAAATCTTCATTTAAATAAACTCATACCAAAAAGATCCTTGTAACTTAAAATTTATATCAGAGTATTCGTACAGGCGGAGGGTTACAATTTAAAATTGTAAACCGCTTTAATTCAATCAACAAAGAGATAAATTCAAACTGATCATTAAATTATAACTCTCTTCTATGCTTTTTTTTCAAAAATCCGAAGAACCTCAGCCCTTTTAGTCTGTATATCCTCGATAAATTACTGAAACTACCAATTTGTGATCTCATATCGAGAAAAATATTATTGGCTTCCATTCTATATGATCTTCATCAACTATCCATTCATCTTAATTTAAAAGACACATCTTTGATCCACCCTTTTCCAATTCTATACAGCCATTAATATCACTAGTATTCTGTAGTCAGATAGAACCAGTAGTAAAAAGTAAAAATGAAAAAAAAACCTTCAAAATGTCACGGCAGTTTTTTCTCTCATCTATTCTCAATTAGATATGACATAAACATCAATTCTCAACTACAATTGTTCACTTCCTACTACTCACAAAACCTGAAAAATAACTTTATACTAGTAAAAACCCAATTTCATCGATTTTCCTTTCAAACTACTAGATAAGGTACCCTACTGTAATATCCCTTTTGACATGTGCCTTTGCATTGTGGTCTCAAAAACCAAGCAAAAAAATCCAAAACCTAATAGGGGAGAGAAACAAGAAATATCACAAACACAACTTCACATATGTCGACCACTCAATTTCAATTTAACTTCAATTATTCCAAAATACTACACAAATTTAACTCCCCCATCATGACATCGATGCAAAAACAAGAAACAATATCCACAAATTTTCAAAATTTTCAAAATTTATCATCAAAAATTGCTCAAATCGTCCTTAAAACATTTGGTAAATACTTTGATAAGTCAAATCAAATAAGAAAAAAACGAAAAAGCTTAGCCTTATTGGTTGCAATTGCAATTAATTTGAGTATTAGTTTTTTTTAAAAAATTTTTTGGCTAAAAGTTTGGTTGCTTGTGCTTACTTTTAAGAATCAAATACTCTTTAACAACAACAATACATACTTATGTACTACTAGTAATACAAGTCCTATTTAAATTAAATTCAATTTCAGTAAAATAGTAGTAAAAACCGAATTTATCTATCCAGTATCCAGTTTAAAGTATAGGGTACTTGAGTAGTAAAAATAAAATAGTCAACCGGTGTTGTTCTGCTGTTCATAATAGCATAAAATTTCCCCATATGTCGTAGTCGTGTGCTCTTCTCCTGCTGTAAATGTCAAAAACTTTTGTTTGCTCTCTCATAATAAATAAATAGCTCACTTGACATCTCTCATCACATCACATCGCATACAACATTTCAACATTTCACACAGGCAAAAAAATTGTAGTAAATTGCAAACTAATTCAAGTAAAAATAAATAAATATATACACAATTTAATAGCCTCTAGAAAACTCAAGTTTTTCGCCATCCATCCAATTCCAACCATCCATTCACCCATTCAATTCCTTTGCAATCGTACAAAACTAAATTCATGAATTTTAGCTAGGTATTTATTTATCAACTCTTGTCTCTTGTCCTCTGAGGGAGAAAATAGGCAAACAAAACAGAAATTTAAGAAAAGACACGATTCTCTAAGGTTCTTCGTTTATGCCAAAAAATTTAAGCATAAAATAAGTGCACTTTGTCTTATCATGGTAGTATATGTAGTAATATCATATATTATTTTATTTCCCTTACAAAGATAAGTCGAAGAAAAAGCATTTCATTAGAATGCAAATTGCCCGATGAAACCAGATTAAACAAGACCTCGAAATCTCTAGCTACTACCTACTATTACAATAAGTACCTAGTCTAGTGAGACAAATACTAGTAAAATGTAGCTTTCTCTAGACTCTAGAGGAAAACAAATTTCTCTAATCTCGAATATGAAGGGTATAAATAAACAATTCAGCAAGTCATAAGATACAAGATTGCATCTAAATTAAAATATAAAAAATATACCAAAACTACTACCTACTAGATTCTACTATTACTACTTTCTAAGTAATTCTTATGCTGGTAAACACATAAAATGTTCCACTACTAACTACTATAAGCATTAAAAACCTCCATTACAAAAAAATACAAATGCTCGTACTACTAGAATAATACCCTAATAAAAATGTAATGTTCAAAAATGCTCACTTTCATAAACGCCTATTCCAAGTTATGTCGTGTCTCTACCCTAATTTAAACTCTAACATTTTGCTCTTTTTCGCTCATGAGACACACAGCACTGCACTAAACTAAAAAAGATCATTTATCAAAGTGTAAAATATAATTTATATATTGGATCAAATGCTCACACATTACTAGTACCCTACTATCTGTAGTAATAGAGTAGACAAAATCCTTAAAGTACGTGTCACTATTGGGACTTGCAGAACGTGTCCGTCCAATATGAGCAAACACACATATACGAGTGCTATAGATAGAGATTTTGGCATCAAAAAGATCTTGCCAAAGATTATAAGTGTAAAAAAAGTGTGCTTCAAATGACTACATCATTGCAAGCCAAAAAAATTCTTACAAATCCTATAAAAAAACGAGATAAATAAGATTGATTTTATCTATACTGATAATAAAGTAGTCGTAATGTAATGTGAACTTTTTAGCTTCATTTCGATAAACAGATTGAGAAAATTCTGATTCATCGATAAAATAAGTAAACCTACAAAATTTCAGTATGCATTCATACAATCAAATAAGATTTCGTCAAACAGTAAAATTTTTATTTTATGTAGGTAACTAAAACTTACTAAAAAAACTCCAAAAAACGAGTTTTATCCCTTTTTTATCTAATCTAAAGATGTCCATACGTAGAAGAATGATTAGCAAGTTAATCTTGAATATTTTAAACTATTTTTTACAATTTTACAAAATGCCCATTTGACTATTGATATTTGAAAGACCGGCATGGCATGTGTCACAAATACCTTAAAAATGCAATATTATTTACAACCAGGCAATAATTTATTTTCATTACCCAATCCTATTATAATTGCAAGCACTAAAAATGCAAAATCCTACAAAATATTTTCAAAAACAGTTCCAATCCCAATACATATTAATTTCTCACTTTTCTTCCGACTTTAAACTACCTACCTAAAAACTACTAAATACTTGGCGAATGTATGTAATCTTACTCAAATTAGCCAAAATGTACATAAATACCACTCTATATCTACCAATACAATTAAGTATAGAAAAAGGTTAAGTTAAAAGTTCAACTTTGAAAAAAGTAACACAACCCATATGAATGGGATATAAAATGTCAAAAATTTTAAAATAGCTTTTGCACAAAAAAAAGCGATCAGTTACCTATATTCCCTATATTACTTTTTTCAAATACCATACCTATACTTGTACGAGTACTATGTAATAATACTTTGTAGCTAAAATACCTACACTTAAATCTTAAAACTTTAAATACAAACAGCTGAGCAGTTAAAACTTGTATAAACCATTTCCTTCGTCCTACTTTTGAACAGAAAATCCTGAGCATTTTTATTTTTACAACTTGAAAAGTTGAAACTTTTCAAATAACCAGCAGCACTATACTACTGACTACAGTGATAGATAGGTAATCATTTCAAACATTTGTTTGAAATATTCGAACTAGAACCACCACGAGTCCCTGCAAAATAAAAATCTCCGAAAAGGAAATCGCTCAAAATCCATAAAATATCCCAACACTAATAGCATTTACATACCATATACTCGTACCTTAGTCATTTTGTGATCATGAATAAACTTTGTTCCTCACAAAAAAAAATCACAAAAATTACAAAAATCCGAAACCAAAGACCGAAACAGATTTCTTGGAATTTTTCTAAAAAAATATACAACCGGGCTAGCCAAATAGAAAATTGCAAGTGTGTAGAAAAAGAAACCATTTTTCATTCCCAAGACTCACTGACTTTTGCTTTCTCTATTCTTTCTACAAACTACTACATACTTCTAAATCTAAAAGTACAATCCCTACATACATTACTACTATTACATAACATACTACTTTGAAATTCTCAAAGAGAATTGTAAAAGACCAGAGTTTGCTTTATTTTTACACAAAAATCTTCTTTTATCAAGACTTTTACTTAGGTATACATTATACCAGTATTCAGTATCTCTACCCAACTTACAATATCCCCTTAAAACTCCTAAGGAAATAAAAGACACAAGCGCTTTCCGTCTCCAATCTAGATCTAAACTTTGCTTTCGATCTTTCCTTTCTTTCTTCAAAAATTTTTCTACTACTTACTATTAGTACCCATGCTACTTGTGCATTCCACCAACTTCTTTTTTTCCAAAAAAAAATCATCAATTCTATCCACAACACCACAAGGAGCAAAAAAAAGATTTCCCCCCTTTCGATTCCCTCTAATACTTATCCCAGCAGCAGTGCAGACGAGATACGTATATTGATATTGATCAAAAAAGAAAAAAAACACAATAATAGTAATAGTGCATTTTTTCTAGAAAAAATAACATATTATCAAATCAAATCACAACACATTGTATTCAATCATACGCCTCGTCGGACCAACCAATTCAAAATTCGAAGACAAATTTGGTCCAATATATTATCCATATGTAGTAGGCTGTAAGTAGTACCTACTACGATAGAACTAATGTACTGCCTACTATATTATTATGGACTACATCAGCACCCTTTTCATCTTGTCTTTTTTTTGAATTTATCACACATAGAAATCAAAATAAACGTACTACACACTATATATTATGTATTAGGTACTACTGTTATCAATAATAGAGTAAATCCTAAATCCCAAAGCGCATTTAACCGAGAATATTTCTCTATACAAGTATGTATTACAATAAATAACATTATATTCATATCTGCTCTGGTTGATATTTACCAAAGCTCTTTTATTCGCGGCTAATAATCCGAAATCCGAAATCAAATATCAAACCTTTAAATCTCATAAAAACATTTCATAAATTCAAATAGTCCCACTACTACAAGTACCTACATAATACTTAATATCCACCCTGTAAATATGAATTTGACAAACCGAATTACAATCTAATTCGAATCAAAAGCATATACTTTTCCAGGCAAATAGCCTTGAATTAAAATGATAGTAATCACCATTAAACTATACAACTTGAGCTCAAGAGAGAAATTTTAGTAGGGTACCGGAAAACTAGAACCACTATAACTATAATCAAAACTATAAAAGAAAGAATTATGACCAAAAACCAAAAATCATGTTTGCTCTATTTTGATCATAATCTCCCGTGTTCCATGTCTACCCGTGTGCCCCATAAACACTATGTACTATGGTATGTATAGTACAAGTAAAGGTTAAACTTGTACAAAAAAGTCGAAAATAGCACACACAATATATATATTACATCCTAATTCTTCTACGAGCACTTGGAAGTGTGAAACGTGATTAATATAGCTCACGAACAAGCTCCAGCAGACTCAAAGTATCATTTTATTGTTTAAAGGTCTAAAAAAAGAGCCTCTAAAAATATCAGAAAGGCTCTCACTACACATTCATTCTTCACAATTGATCAAACTCAAATAGATATTTGTGAATCCTTTTTTTAGAAAATATTTAGATTTACATTTTCGTTCTGAGATTACTTTATATCTTTTGTCTATCTAGAATCTAGACTATTGTTTGTGAAAAATTGATAAAAAATGTGAAACCGGAAATGTGTGGACTAATACGAGTACTTCTAACTTTTTTTCGCCCAATTTTAAACGAGCTAAAGTACCCAATTATAACATAACATATGAGGAAAAATATGTCCAGTACTTGAATTTGTGCATTGTGCAATAATACTAGTATCAGTATAATAGAAAGTGATCTGCTACATTACTAAACTACTTTTTAACCCAAGCTTGAGGGCATACCACTGATTCTGATTCTCCAAAAAAGGGGATCGATAATTCTCCGAGTTCGGTCTAAAATTCAGTCTAAAACCCGAATGTAGGCGAGATTCGAGACGCCGGAAAAGCTCTACAATAATTCTAGATAGATTCTAGAAGAAAAAGAACTCTACAACTAAATCTAAACCTAAGTACTAGTAAGGACTAGGTCTTACAAATACAAAGCTCGAAAATAGAACAGAATTAAAGTCACCCACGAGAAAAGAAAATTCTACCAGAATACCAGAGAAGTAGAATAAAATTTTTTAAAAATCTACTTTAACAAATTCCACAAAAAAGTATAGATAGTAATTCCATACCTGCAACTGAAAAAATATGAAAAAGTTTTAGGAAAAAACAATTTAAAAGGAAAAATATAATCAGACAAAATATGATATGATAGCAGCATATCATATCTATTTCTTTGAATCTGTAATCTCAGGCTTTTCTTTTTAAATTACATTATACTCTAAAGTAATAGCTCGCATCTCATACTCAAAAAACTTTTCTACTCTTCTACTTACTTACTTTACATTACTTTGTAAAACTTTTGGTGTTGACTTTACATTTAAAATTTAAACGGGAACACCTACTACAATGTTTGAAAAATATGTGTACCTACTCATAGTATCGTATATAAGTATATTTTGAATTTTGAGCAAAGAACTACTTACTTGAGTACACAAGATACAAAACAAAATAAGTATATACATAGTAGTAGTAAAATATAATTTCGGCTTTGTGCTTTTGATAAGGGCTTAAAAACCTCTTTCACTGGCTCACAGTATAAAATCCTTTACAATACTAGTACTATAGTACATACTTAAATGACGAATATTATGAACCGAGATATTTTCGCAAAATGGCTCAATTTACCACAAAAACCTTTCATTTGGCAAAAGCGAAAACTCCTTAATTTTCGTGCAGAGTGCAGAGCATTGAAATGACGCCTAAACTCAAAATGCTCAAAAACCTTTCAAAGACATTCCAACTTTCAACTCACCGAAAAGTTGTCGCAAAATGGCAAAAATCAAATTCATTCAAGTGGTATAATTATCACTTGAAATTATTCATTTCCAAATTGCAGACAATTTCGCCTTCCAAAATCTCTCATCATTTTTTGCACTTTGACATTTTATGATTCATTCGAGCTTAAACCATTTCCTTACAGAAAATTTCAAATCAGAAATCTAAATCATATTCAAAGACATTAACTTTAGTAGTTTCGGAATTTCCTTTACTCAGAAATCTCCAGAATTCTGACTACTTAATTTGATGACTAGAAAACACGACCCTGGAACCTGGGATATGACTATGACTGAGACAAGTGAAAGTACAAACTGATAATATACGAGTGTCTAGTTCTGGTTAGTTGCTCAACTTTTCGAAAACTATAATTCGCAGTGGTCTGAGCATCATCATCAGTAAGTACCTAGTATTGGAGTATTACTTCAAATTATTATAACAACTTAAGTTAGAGAGCTATAAGAGCAAATTATGAAAGATGATATTCGAGCCCTGGAAAGCTCAACCCACCCAAAAAAAGATCAGAGTAAGGATTTATGCTGTCTCTATATATAAAATTTAATTGGAATCTATGAGAGAATTGACTTAAATTAGAAACGAGAAACATTACACACAATTAGATGAAATTGGCCCAGTACCATTACTTATTATTATTACTAGGCTGTAAGTTTATAAGACTACTACTTAAACTTGTAGTAGGTACTAGACTAGTATTAAATTTTATAAGACTCTGATAACCTCAATAGCAATCATATTCTTTGCACTTTAGACCCCTTGATGTGTTTACTTACTCTACTTACTGCTGCTATCATACTCATAAAAATAATAAAAATAGTAATTCAAATAAAAAGGCAATCACTATCACCATGATCAAAAAACTAGGATTCAAGTACACTCATAGCTAATCAATACTAACTAGCATAGCATAATACCTCTAGTTTATTTTTCAGAACAAAATCCCATTAAATATATCAAAGCCTACAACTAATGGACCCTTCAATTATATTCACTATAAAATGATATAAAACAAAATAACCTATAGACAATATAGCTCCAAATGAGCCTTTATCCTTTAAAAACCATACGCTACAAATATATGTATAATGCTATATAACTAGACTAGTATTTTACTATTCGAGTTTGAGAATATCAAACTTGATTAAACTAATTAAATATTTAAAGTACTCATACAAGGTACAACTGGGCCAAAACATGAATATTCAAATTGTAAATTCACGAGTCAGTCCAGTACTACTACGAGTAGTCAGTAGAATTAAAATTAAATATTAAATTAAGAAATCAATCAGAATTGAATATTCAAAAACCCCCAACCTCACACAACTTTTGATTTCCTAAGAGCACTTGAAAGTCACTTTACTTTCCCGACTTTTTCACACTTCACCATTTAAAACTCAAAGCACTTGAAACTCGAACAATTTCCCTCATATACAAATCAAATACAGTTAATTTGCTTAGCACTAACTAACTATATAGATAATATGCTGGTGCTAATGCGTAAATGCTCTAATGAGTTAAAATTTGAAAATCATTTGCAGTCTCGGTGACATAACTTGAAATCCTAGTAGGACTAGGGAGTACTTGAATGCAATTCTCCAATTTGAATCAAACAAAGAGATCTCCAGCTGAGAAGATTAAAACTCCCTTTATCATCTACTACTACTACTATAAATATTATTAATAAATATAGGTAATAGAACAATTCTACAGATATGGTATAAGTCATTATAATCCGCAGTATATCAGAGTGCAATATCCAATTTACAACTTACAACCTACAACCATTCAAAAAATTTCTCCAGACTCCAGCATCAAACTTAACCCTTTTTATTCCAATAAAATATAATGAGCCCTAAGATTTCCAAGATTTCCACTCAATTTCCTCCCAAGATACTAAAACTTCCTTATATATACTCCTTGTTAAGATCTAGTACTACTGAATACTAGTTACTAGACTAGAATCTAAAAAGCTAAAATGATTGCTTTGCCCCCCTTAAATTTCTAGAGATCATATTCGATATACACTACTCAGATATTATACACTTGTGAAAAATACCAAAACCGAAATACGACCCGAAAGGAATTCGCTTATTTTACACTAGTACTACTACTTACTATACAACCGAGTACATTAAGGTCTTGCCCTCTAATTCTAGTAATATACATCGTCAGTGAAATATTTTTTGAACCATCAGAATGAAATTTTTCAAATAGAGCTATTAGTTTTCTAAATGTAAAAAAAATCATCATCTCGAAAACTCATAAAGACTAGGGGTTAGAGTATGACAAAAATATCGACAAGAGCAAAGACTTGAGAGAAAAATCGCATAATCGACATTCCTTCAAAGGCTTGCCTCAAACAAAAGTCACAAGAGGAAAAATTTTTGAGGACAAAATATTCTACATTTACATCAGTAACTTGACTCAACTCTCTCTAGTAAGTACCTATATATTATTATGTATGGGCCAGTAAATATGACATCATGTAAAAAATTCCTTTCAAAATTGACTTCAACATATTTCTAGAAAAATTATGCTGCATACTCCCACTAAAGAATCTTAGATCTAAATTCAAATCCAAATAAATATCATGGTCATAGCTATGTCTACGGTATGACTAGGCCTATGTTCGATCAGAAATATTGAAATGCTTATTGAATATAAAATATTTACTTCAACGATCCATTTTCATCAAAGTTAAAGGTACATTTCATATACCATCAACCTAAACTTTTCTAGGAAAACTTTTCAAACTAAACTTGAGACCAGAATGACAAAAATGACATAATATCAACATCGACCTAAAAGAGAAATGAATCACAAATATCGATATACCTAACTCCAATATTACTACGAGTATCAAATCATCTACACCTACTACTACTCACAACACAACTCCGAAAATATTTCAAGTCTGAAAAAGTATTTATATACTTTTTGGTCTACAAGTACATTAGGTTAGATATACCTACTGGTACTGTTCAAGGAAAATGTTCTACTAAAAATACCAAAAAAAAAATATACTTAATCGATATGAACTTGCACCCTAACTAAACATCGACTTTAGCCAAAGTCTAGAAGGCAGTTATAAAATAATATATTATATCCAAAAAGCACGAGAAAAAAGGCCTTGAGACATGAGACATAAACCTAAATATGTATGAAAAATATACCTAGTACTACTATTTGTAGATTTATTATAGGTTTAGGTAGGTGAGCCGTTCAGTCCTACATAGTATAATATGCAGTAGTAAATATTTCTATAATCAGAATATTTATTATTTTTATATGCACATTTCACTTGAAAAATGCATTCTAACCTAAAACCTAACCTTCTCAGAATCACTAAAATAAAACTTATGTATGGATGCATACCAAAAGGTATCGAAGTATAGGTACCCTACTATAGTGTAGTCAAAGGGGCAAAATAAAATACCTACATACATAATACATAAACTCAAATCTAATAATATATTATGTGAATAAGGGTAACACAGCAGCTCAATTTAAGGTCCCATTCCCAAACATACATTTTTACGATTACTACCAATGCCCTTCCTCTCATCACATCAAGTCAATACTGCCTAAAAATACTAGACTACTTATATATGTACCTTACCTATTCAGCTTAGTATTAGATATTCGATTTGATACTTTTTTTCTATCTCCAATTTCCTACTTTTTCGACAACGACTCCTAGATTACTATTGAGAATACTTTGACACTGACTACATACATACATAGATATTCAGTAGAAGACATCAAGCCCAAGGAAAGGTACTCCCAAGCGACATATGGGATTGAAAATGGAAATGAAAAAACCCAGAGCAGACTACTACCTACATAGTACATAGTATAGGTATACCTACTTACTACTTACAGAATACCCTTAGAATAATCTATCCTATCTATTTTATACCATAAGACTATGTACATAAGTACAAGCATATCTTTTTCTTTTCTAAACTTTGAATTTTGAGTTTCGAAAAAGTCACTAGTGCTGGTACTGATTCTGGTAGTACCTATACTATGGGCAAGGTTTAAAGTATAGAACAAGTCGTCGACGGGAAATGAAAGCGGAATATAAATACACCCAGATTAATCACAAACACACCAACAGGCACATCTGACTATGCATTTAACGTAAAAAAGACTCGCAATATTTCATTTCCCAGTTTTTACCAAATATAAACTCTAATACAAGCCTATAACAAGTAGAGTATAAATAAAATACATATACATAATACAGACATTCTCACTCGGCAGAACGAGAAAAGTTGAGCGAGAGATCTTAAAAACTTAAAAATCCTATCTCTTTACTTTACTTTTCACCAACTAACTCTCCCACTTTAGAGATTATTATCCTCAACTAACTCCCTAAACTATCTCAAAATCTCATCTTTAATTCTAGTGATTTCTATTCATTCTTGTTACTTTTATATAAAAAAAACTTTTATTCAACTAATACTCTCATTCACACAGCACTACTTTGACATTTTACTATTTCGTTTCTTTCTCAATTTCCAAAACTGATCCTCGACACTCAAAAGATAGAGATTTATATTTTTTCTCGAGAATCCTCATCCTCAACATTTCTGCACATTTTTCTTCCCTTTTTATAAAAAAAATATCTAATTCAAAGATACCTATATTATAAGCTTATGACCTCTTATACATGTAAGTACCTAGTATAATAACGACAACTGATAAGGAATTTTATAAATTCAAAAAAAACTTGGCTGTTGAGTTATGAGGGGAAAGACTCAAAAGATTCTCTATTTTTTCCTAGCTCTAGATCTGAGATTGATTGATTTCCTTAAAATTTTTAACACCTTTCTAACATCAAATGTCACGTAGTTTCACTTTTTTTCCAAGATAAACTCCCCTACTTCTCAATCTAAATAGATAGATACTCCGTAGATAGGATATTTTTATATTTTTCTACCTATACCTAGTGAACGGAACTGACTGACTCAAATTCTTTGAACCCTCATGTTTACCTACCTATTGTATCTATACATGTAATATGTAATCCCTGGTCTGGTTTTTATCTCTAGTTCAACTCAATGAATGATCTTTTGTAAATAAAGGTTATCTATATCTACATATTTTTAAATGTACAAATAAGCCACATACAAATTTGGACTTATCCTCATCCTTATCCTGAGAGAGAGAGATGCTTTTTTGTACTTTGGGTGGATTTAAATTTTTCTCTAAAATAAATACTATCGTATTTTTATTACTAGTAGTACAATACTAGTATTAGGTAAGTATTATGGTAGGACGGAAATGAATATCATTGTCAAATATTTGTAGAAATCTAACTAAATCCAAAAAATATAAAAATGGAAAAAAAAATCTTACCTTAATGCTGTCGTAACAGGCTGTTACTCGTCCATTCTGAACTTCTACATTTGCTGGTGGATGTGCAAATTTGCACTCTGTGTCAGGTCGTGTACCTAAAAAATATTTAAGCGAAAAAAATTAATTAAAAAACTGCAAAAATGACATAATCCACAAAATACGCAGAATAATGATAAATGCTTGAGAATTAAGGATAGTCTTGTTAAGTACTAGGTAGTACTAGTGGTTAAAGGCAAAAAAGTTTCAATTTCATGACTCATATTTATTTCAATTCAATTAATTTTAATATTTTTCCACATTCTTGAGAATAATTGCTCATGAAAACCTTAAGGACTTCATTAATTCTTCTTCATTCCTCAAGCATCTATCATCTATCTTTACTTTTTACTTCAGGTAGATAAAATAAAAAGTAGCATAAAAATCATAAAAATAGCTGGGTATAACTTACACTTGTTTCTCTGAAATTCACGACATACTTCCAATTGTAACCAACGAGAGTCTTTAATGTTAAGCAAGTTATTCATATTAACCATTGCCATGTTATTCATATCAATTTGATCAATTTAATTGAAGTCTCAGTTATACGACTCGATTTCAATTCTTGATTTTTCAGATTTGGAATCAAGCTGAGATACTAAGCATCTGCCAATTCACAAACAGATGAAGGATTCTCCCTTTATTGTAGTACAGTGTAGAAGCAAAACCTAAAAAAAAGAGAAAAAAATTATTAATATTTAGATATTTTCATTCTCTCATACAGATACTTATATAATTTACACTTTAAATATTTAAAATCTCATAAATTTAAATTCAATTCAATCACTTGAACATAATTCAAAGCTTAAAAGCCTCTTATCCTTAATATAATATAATATAATTTAATTAAATCAAATCAAATTTTACCAATTTGCAATTTTGTTGTTGAAAATTGAAAATCAAAAGACCTTTATTGGCTTTTTCCAAGTATCTAGAATATGCACACACACTATCTGTCAAAAGTAGTAATAGTAAATAGTAATAGTATGACAAAAGAGATTTTAATTGGATTTCAAAAGCACTTGAGAACCAACAACTATAGCGTCTAGTATAGTATAGTAGGTTATACAACAAAAAAGTAATTCCCGATTAACTCAACACTTTTAATACTTTTTAACTCGTTTAATCAATCCCGAACCAAAAATTCCAAATTCTTCTTCAGAAAAACCAAAACCTCAAAATCTCATCTCACTTTTAATAAAAATTTCAAGATAGTATACCCCGGTTCACAAAAAATTCACACAAAAATCACACTTTATGCCCTCAATTTTTTCCCGGCTTTCAAGAATTTATACAAATATGTAGTCAGTTTTTTTCCTTTTAGGTATATACCTAAACGTAATATTTGCTGCAAAAGCTGAAGCTTGTAAAGCACACAACAAACAGCAATACTGATCAGAAGAAATAGGAAAGAAATATAGTAGGCGAGAGGTGGTTAGCTTGACTCAGGCAAACAGACTGAACTCTAACTTGGAAATTTTTCCCCTAGCCTATCCTGAATCCTCTGAAATAACCATTTCATTTGGCCCATGTACTTTTTCTTATTCTTTATTATACAATATTCCATACCTAAAACCAAATAAAATTTTTGAGCATCGAGCCTGCGCTTATTTTATACCTAAAAACATATACCTACCTACTAGTTAAAAGCTAAAAGAGTAAAATACTTGGTACATACTTATATTACTTATACATATCTCGACAAATTGCATTGCATTGCATTCGCCACCGCCAACAAAGAATTTTGGTCTTTGGGTTTCAAGCCTATCTTCTTTCTTACTTACTTTACTACTACTATAGTATTAAGAATGCCCCTAAGAATCCAAAAAACTTGGTAAAATTCATACATCTTCAGAAGAGTATAATCGAAGGCTAAAGAAATTAAAGCCTTTCTCTTCAACTAACTAATACATTTTAGCTCGCGTTCACTCAAAACTAATGAATCAAAATTTACAGACAGATTATCACAAGTTTAATTACAAGACATTTTCAATTTTCAACTGCATTTCTATTTCTACCAACAAACATCAAAGCTAATCAGATTTACAGATTCTGCCAATTTTTAGAAAAAATTTCAAAATTCTGTTCAAAATACTAAAGGTTAAAAAACCATGTCTGGAACTCTAGGAAAAAAGTCAGTTTTTCTCGAAACTTTCATGATGATTATAACCAAATTAATAATACCCAACCAGAGCTTTTAGGATAAGATAATAAGATTCTGTTTGATCTCGACTACTAACTCATCATCATTCCTTTCATTCTCATTTCATTCCCCTTCATTACACATCTCCTCCAAAAACCAAGAACCAAAAAGTTAAACAAATATCACCAGAACCAGTACCAAAGGAGACAAATATTAAAATTATTTTTTTATACATCATCAACACAAAAAAGTAAATTCAAATATTCATTGTCATATCATAAAATGTAAAAGATCAATAAAAGGATTTTTTATCTCACACACACATACACATTACACAACTACTAGGACTAGCTATCCTAAGTAGGGTACTACTACATATAAGTATATCCATATCTCTAACTAAAGATAAAAAGATAAAAAAGTTTTTTAAGACTCTAACTCTGAAAAGTATATAAAAATTCATAAAAAGCAAATTACTACATTCTCTTCTTCTCTATCTATTCAACTTAATTTATCTCTCAAACTGAGCATTAATCCAAAAACTACTTATACTTAACTCGTAAATACTTATTATTTTCTTGAGATAGAGAAAAACTTCTTATCGTTCATACTGTAGTAATAAGTAATTAAATTAAACTCTCTTAAGGAAATGTACAAGTACATTATGATGTGCAAATCTCATCAAAAAGTTCTAAGGTTATCTATTATCTACTTCTGCTGCTGATATTTCTTCTCAAAACATCAAACAAACTCTTTCTAACATTTTCCCATCCTATAATGTATATTACTACCTAACCTAAGTATGTATAATATATTACATTACTTAAGTACTAGCTCAAATAATATTTACAAATACTACATTTTATATATTGCCTAATCGCCGACCGATGACGATGACCCATAAAATGTAATAATAATATTTAATAAAGCAAGCTTTTCCACTCAAATCCATCCATTATCATGAACAACAAATAAATACTCATACGATAATGTATAGTAGTTAAATAAATGGCAAGAAATACTCATACTCGTAAGTAATGTTATAAATGTAATGGACACTGAAAATGAAAGACTTGCATACAAAATGCATACATTAAAAAATAATAATACATCACGCCTCTATTCTCTAATGTATTTTGTTCACAATATAGACAGCTCAAATAACCAAAATAATAATATTATTGTTTGCCTTTGTACTATTACACAAACAACGTAGAAAAGTCGCCACAATTTCGCACACTTTTTCAATTTATTGAGAACAACTACCTACCTACTTACCTATCTCTTTGATAACTAGCTATCTGTATATCTCTATAATATTATTAATAAATTAAAACCTTAAACTCATAATCATTATTTAAGATAAAGGACATCATCAGAAGCCGATAAAATTTATCAAATAAATTATCAACTATAAAAATATAGTGGGTATATCGTTAACTCGGACAAATAAGATTAGGTACCCTAATATAAAAATGCATAAAATATTAGCACATTTCTTAACATTTTTAAAAATTATTATTAATGATTATGATGCCTAAAAGGTTATAAATATTTTTGAACATTTGAGTCACTAATGTTGACAGGATGCTTTTGACTTTTATGACTTTTGTCAATTAGATAATATCACACTTGAAACATTACGCCTTTTGATATTTGCTAGTTTTATTACTTTAGATTAAAACCATCGATATATTTTTGGAGTTGGAGCCTTTCAAAAATTTGCAAATCGTTAATTACTTTGCCGAAAACTCGATAAACTCGATTCAGTCACTACAACCTTCTATAGTCTCTAGTCTTTTGCTTTTATGGCATCCGTTTAATTGACTTTAGATTATTTTAGGTGAATATGAATATAAAATAGGTACTACACCATACACAATAATGTGCCTTATATTAATTTTATTAGGACAAACCCACCTACCCAGTCTACTCAATTTTTTGTCTCCGTGTTTACCACATATTACTAACTCTTGTACATTATTTGCTGCTCGACGGCCCAGAAAAATTTGCCTAAACCCAAGGCGCCCCTGGATAAAATAGCCTTCTCTTATCGGCCCAAGTCACGCTAACCTACACATGGGAAAGTATTGGAAAAAATACTTTCCTGGAAATTTCTCTTACTAATAATGAAATGGTTGTAGCCATCATGTAAGCCCACAAAATCTATATTGATAATTTCCTATATTTTAACAGATTCCATGCTTTAATCGATTTGAAACACCAAAAATAACTTAACTGACTCACCCAAAACTAAAACTAGTTCAATAATTGACAAATTTAATCAAACATACATACTTAACTAAATTTTACTATATTTTATACAATTTCCATAAAATTTCGCATATCAATTTCAAAATTCTTCTACATCTATCTAGACCAATACATCTATCAAAATTTTTTGAAAAATTTGTATTGATTGCCTGATATGCTTAGGTAGGCATTTTTACAAAAGTTTTAAAATTGGTGACAAGAAAAATCTTCAAAATAATTTTCAATGAACCGGGATAATAACTAAAATGTACTAGTTAATATCGAGGGAAAACTATTTTTACTTATATTTACTGTTATATTAGATCCTCCTATCTATACTAACTTTATCTTTTACGAAAATACTCAGCCAAATATCAAACGTTAAATAACATTAATTTCGGCCCTATACTTGCAAGTATTTGAAAAACGAAAATAAAATAAAATTAGATATTGGAAATCCATTTAGTCACTAAAAGCACAGCTATCCTCAAACTACCTACCCACATAAAGATAAATAATATGAGACATTGTGGAAATATTTTTACAGTGCAAATTCCAATTTAATGAATAATTAAAGATTTAATATCACTCTGAAAGACTATAAGCCATGGAAGATAGGAGATGTCTCCAATAAAAAGGCATAAAAAATAAAAATAAAAACCACAAGAACTCGAAAATACCAAAGTTGAGACAAATTTATGAATTTACGTAGTAAGTTCACTATTACTAACTAGTACAACCATGAGTTTGGCAAATGCTTAAATGAAATGAAATAAAAATCCTTACTCATCTAAATTTGAACTCGAAATTGTCAACAGAGTCAAGAAAAAATATTCTTTCAAATACACCAAGTGCTAATAAAATAGACCAAAGTTACTCTCCAGCTACAGTAGTAGCAGAACTTTAAGATTTGGGCCAAAAGAAATTCATTCACTTCCTCTAAAGTCGTCGAATTCTTTTGTCGAAAATTGAGGACCCTAATAAAAGATCTCTGCTGGAGATAAACTTGTTCTGTTCTGTGGTTCAAATTCTTAAAGAAAGAAATCAAACTACTTATATCATACAATAGTACATATAAAGAATAAAGATAGAGAAATGATCCACAAAAACTTTGTCCAAAATGACCAAAATGTCAATAAATTTCAATATTTATGTTTTATCAAAAGAGATACTTTTACTTTAGAAATAGTTATGCAACTCATAAAATTCTTTTAATCTAATCTAACGATAAGAAAAAACTGATCAATCCTAGTCAATTCTTATAATTTTTTTCTTTCGAATAAATGACATCGAATCGGATCAAATGTATAAGTAAACTAGATACTGAGATACTTTAAACATTTCTAGAAATTCTAACTATAAAAAAGTATAAAAGAGAAAGCTTGTAAAACTACTAGTAAAGTAAGCTCCATTTCTTCTATTGAAATCTCAAAAATCTCTACTCTACTTTCTCAGATACTCAAAGCATCTTCATTTACTACTACATTATACTACGAAAACTTGCAGTATTTTGGCTTTGAATTCCGAAATCCTCAAAATAAAACATCGATTTCTCCTACTATCTTCATATTATATTGCTGATATATCTCAAATACTGTAGTAGGTACTCATATTATATACTTTAAGTACCTACAAATATATACACACTTAATTGTAGCAGGAACATAGATACTATTATATTATGAGTCTCTATTTTCGCTATTTGTGTATTTTGGAATCCTAAATATTTATCTGTATTATTCGAAGAAAACTTTTATATTTGCCGACTCTTTTGAAATTAAAACTACTTTAAACATGTAAACCCAATAAATTATTTCTCTGTTCTATAAACCAGATTAACTACATTTGAACATTTTAATTCTCTAATAAAACATCTGTTTCAGACTTTAATCATTACTACACATACACATACAGTACCAGTCATAATACCGGACTAGTTCTAGGGCACTTTGTACAACAAAAACTTACCCAGGGTAATAGTTATAATCCACCAAGTAAAATAAAATAAAATTTGGGTATCGATATCAATCTGCTACCAAAGTATACCCTACTACCGAATATATAAGTATTTAAATACTCTAAATACTTACATTTGGCGAAATTTTCGCATGTGCAGATTACAAACTAAGATATTATTTTATACAATAATTCGCAAATATATTGTTTGCATGTTTTGCTCAACTTTATACTCTTTTTCCTCGCAATTTTTTTATATTATTTAATCATATATTATACCATTCCTATTCTCATTCTCTAATAATTGTTATACAAGTATAATATTATGAATAAGTAATGCTTTCAGCCTATAATATGCAATTTGAATACAAAGTAGCTCCTAATAATAAAATAATATATTTAATATTTTAATAATACATATGACTTACTATGATAAAATCTATCCAGTTCCAAAACAGAACCAAAATAAAATATTCCTACCAAATATTTCAAGTCTTTCTAGGAAATGGTTTGTGGTTCTTATATAATGAAAGTGCTACTAGGCCCTTATACTATAGTGTTTATAAGTAGGTACAAATAATATGATATATATTTAATAAATATTAAAAAGGGGTGTATAAAACAAGAAAATCGTCAAATAATAGTAATATAGATAGTCAAATATACCTAACTACAACTAGTATTAAGTACTAGTAGTCCTTACCTAGTACAATTTTACAGTTAAGTTGAGAAAAAAGCTATAGTTGGTACTTAAGTAACTACTTTGCTTATACTTTAGTTATATGGGTTTATATCGGGGACCCTAAAACAGTAAAATAAAAAAGATAATATAATACCGAAAAAAATTAATCGAAATAAAATGCTTTTCCAAACTTTATTCTTTCTCTAGTCAAAAGTCTGAATAAAAAAATTTAGCAGTTAACATTTCTAACATTTCTAACTCTAACCATAATAGTTATAATACCAAGCTTTCTTGCCAAAAGCCATAAAATTCTTTTCTTTCTCTTACTTAGGTACTTACAGACTTATATATACATATATACTAAATGCTAGTGGTAGGGCGTCGTCGACAAGTCTAAATTCTAAATGACTCAAACTGCAAGTCAGTAAAATTCCATAATATACATACATAGCAGTTAACAGTTAGTGCAAAAATTTTGTTGCAAATATATATATAGATACTAGCAAGAAAAGTATGAATAAGTATATGCAATTTGCAACAGTACTAGTACAGCAGTATTTGCCGATTGCATGTTGATAGTTTTCTACTAACTTACAATATATTAGTAATAATAATAATAATACCGGGTACTGCAGCTCCACCGACGCCCTCAGAATTTTCCAAACTACCATTTCAAATTTTGACTTTTATTTTATGGCACCACTACCTTACAACCTTTCAACTACCAAAATCATATGATATTTTCTAACTCTAATGAAGCTCGCATGCAATTCGTATCTAACTAGAAATTCACGAAAAAAAACCTTTTATTACAAATTCGCCGAAGTGATAATATATGACACTTGTACAAAAAATATTTTTGTCAAGACCAATAAAAAAAATATAAAAGATTTTAACAGAGACAGTCATGTTTCCAGCCATACTAATAAAGGTGTAGTAATAAGTATTTAGTGACTAAAAAACTCAACTACAGATAGATATTGGGCTAGCGGCTCAAAAAATTAAATATTTAGGTATTTTTAAAAATATTTACCCTACTCAATAGTTTCAGCTGCTGCTCATCGATATTATACTGCTAATTTTATGCTCATAATTACATATAAAACTTGACAAAATTTGAATTTAAAAAAAAATAAGCTAAAGAATTCTCAAATCTTATCGAAGCAAAATTTCGAACTTTTGACAATTTCGACCTTAGATCAAGTATATGAGAAAATTAAGGCTTGGTTCAATTTATTGAAATAACCTCTAATCAAACTTGTGTAAATGATAGTTGTACCCGAATAATGTAAAACAAATGTAAAATTATTCTAATGCTGTACCTTACCTACTACCTACTAAAAGTTCCATAAAAGTGTGTGATATTTGAATTCTGACAAATGAAAATGAAAACCTTTTTATAAGTACAGTACAGTACAGAAACATAACTAGTACTACCTATCGTACTTTTAATAATTTTAATATATTAATTAATCGTAAGTTTAGGTTTAATAGAATTTATCCCCCCTTCAAAAAACGTGCATTTATTACATTAAAAGCCTCACCCATTAAGAATAAATTAACTTTACATTTTATTCGAAAAACCAAAAAACTTTTTCAAGAAATATCTCTCTACTAAAATTCTATGTTACACTGTAGCATGCAGTCATCGTGATGTCGAGAAAAAATATCTAATTAATTATATTATCATTATTTCCAAAAAAAAAAAGTTTAATCAACCATGAATTAGATTGTAATTACTTCGTGCCTACACAGTTTCACATCCAAGTGTAGGTTCTAGTTCTACGCTAAAAACGATACTATGAGTAGTAGTAGTACCTTCAATTTAATTTAGGCAATTAAAGATAATTAAAAAGCCAAACTTTTAGCAGTGTTTCAATAGTATTTTTCAATATTAATGAAATGCCATAAATTACACAGATATCTATTTAGAGTACCTACACCTACCTACTATCAACTATCAGCATATATTGAGAAAGAAAGGTAATTAATAATGCATAATATATTTTTGAAATACCCATTAAAATTTATTTACAAAACCTTTATGCACACATGTTTGCTACCTTTGATTACTTTACCTACTACTTAAATATAGGAATTTACTACAACTACTTTGTATTTACCTATAATACGAGTATACCTAACTAATAGAAGAATTACAATCTACAAACCTCTATTTACTATTATTTTAATAGTAGGTAGATAAGTAGTCCTAATACTACCTACTTACAAGATTTTTTAAGAAAAAAAATCAAGGCTAAACATTCTATTAATAAAATTTCACTCTTTCTCAATGGCCAAAATCAAAATCGTATAATGCAATTTGCAATGCACATAAAACAAAAAAAAAACTTCTTAACTCGAAATGTCAATAATACCTAATTATAATTAATACTATATTAATGATAATTTGCTTTTTTCTTTGTTGTCTGCGAATATCCGACATAGACAATTATTTTTATCTCAAACAATTGTTAGAATACCTAATACCTACTTTAAGTGCATTGTTGAAAAATCCAAAAAATAGCCATGTGCCAACTTGTACCAAGTAAATCAATAATCTATTGTACTAGCCGATTGGCACTTTTAAGGACAAATAATTGCAAAAAATCATTTAAGAATTTCTGCTAAATAAGGCAAGGATATTCGAATTCGAAGTGAATACAAAAGATTAGTAGATATGTATAAACTTTCATACTAGAAAATACATAGGTAAGTATATCCTTAATCCTTTTATCCCATCCTTGGTTCATCAAGTTTTAGAAATAAACCCACAAATTCAATGATGACCTTCCATGAAACTGTCTAATAAACATGCCAACTCTTTAATGAAGATCGAAACTACAAAATTCTCATGTAAATTTTAAAGTCGTGATCATCACAAAGAGCCTTCATTTCAAAAAAACAAATTGATACAGAAGTAAACCCTTTTACACAATCAACCCAAATTTTAAATTCACTTATTTTTAAATCATTTTAGTATTTGGTACATACACTTATCTACACTTTAATTTAATAACTAGTAGGTATAGGTATATAATAAATAGATTCATTTCATAATAGAAATGAATATTCTGAGTCAATGCAGATCTCAATATTTCCAGATAGCGAGCTGGTTATAATAGTCATCTTTCCAAAAATCCAAGTTTACTTTGCCCAAGTTCAAAACTTGATTTGCTCCCTTCTTTTTTAACAAGGTACGAGTATGAATGTACAAGAAGACAAGTATTTACAAGAAGAATTTATAATTTCTGAATACTTATTTGACTATTTCATCATTCTTGCACCTATATCTTAACATATTTGTGAAATATAAATTAACACTCATGAATATTACCTTCTAACTACTCGTCTCAACTTACAAACTTTACATTTATGATTAATACTACTATGTACCTAGTGACTAGTGTATGTGCATTACATCACAAGCACAAACTAAATATTCACAGAAAAAAAATATTTTTTTAAGGGAAAGGCTCGCTATAAACTATAAACACATGCTTGTGCATTCACATAAATATAAAATTATTTTTATTCCTAATTGTAATTATAATTACAAGCGCTATCTCTTTCTCATATCTCTCTAGGGCAATTTACTTTGTAGATAACCTTCACACAAATTATGAAAAATTACTAAAAAATTGTACTCATATTGTTTAAAGAATTCCAAATTCTAAAAATCGCGGAAAAAGGGTAATTAGATATTTATAAGCCATCTGTCTCATTGGAATTTTAGATAGGATTCGAGTCTGAACTGAATATAAATAGACAAAATTATTTCCGAACCAACTTCAAGCTTTTTAGCAGAAGACTCAAGTAATAATGCCTTTTTGTTTATAATTAGATAAATGTAACTTTCTGCAGCAAAATACTAGTAGATTTAATCAAGTTCTCCTATAATTCAAAAAGAATTACTTATAAAACAAAGTTTTCTAACAGTAGTACTTGTCTACTCTAATAATTCGTGTTAAAGTAAAAACTTTTTTAGACCCTTTCTGACAGCTAAATTATAAAGACTAATATAATAATACGAAAGAACAAGAACTAATTGTAAGACGGTTAAATTAAGAAAAACGAAATCTAATCATTTCTCCTATATACCTACCTATATAAATGTACCAAATTCAATTCTTATCTTAAAAAATAAAACTTGAGTAGCTCAAAACTTTTGCACACTCAGCAAGCTCAAAATTATCACATAAAATAAAATAAAATAAAAGTTAGACCTAGTAACTACATATTTCCACCTACTAGGCTCGAGTAGTAAATTTAATTATGCATTAGAAATCGTAGTTAAAAGTTCAAAAGACATATTTAATTTTAATGCTAAAATGTACACATACCTAAAAATAATTTGTATTATTTTTACAACTATCAGTAGTAGCGTATAACCTACTGCCTGCTAGTACAAAGTCACAAAATTAGACACAGGACATTATTATTTATTTATTAATGCAACTCGTCGCCAAAAAAGATCCTTTCTTATCTTCCAAAAGTATAGATACTTATCTCAAGCTAACTCTCTAATCTTTGTTGAGCTATAATAATCCCATCCCCATGCAAGTGAGTGCATAGATAAGTAGGAAAGTTGCAAACTTTATTTCTATCTAAATTTCATAAAAAATGGTCATTGTTAATTGTCAAACTACTAACTATAACTTAACTATGAATAGTACATGTACAAAAAGTATGTATGACTATGATAAAATAATTGGCAAAGATGTGCAAGTACAGGGCTTTTCGAGTCATCTAATCTCGTCTACATATATCTTAACCAAAAAAAATTATCTAAAATTCAAGATTGTTATTAGCATTAGTTATGAATATGATCATTTGGCAGATTTTGCGATTATTCCATGCACAGTTCAAGATTCAAGTCTCCAGAATTTGAAAAATACAGATTTTGTCTACATTTTAGAAATAAATAAACTAGTCATTTCCTTTAAATCCATCAAGTCCAGAATCTATTAAGTCTAGAATTTAGAAGTTTCAAAAGAGGAAATCTCAAGACTTCGACTGCAAAATAAATGAAAAAAATGTGCAAATGACCCCTTTCCTCCCACTCTGACGATAATTTAAGAAAATCTTTGCTTTAGTCTTTGGAGGTAATTTAATTACATTTTGTCGGCGGGTTTCTGGAGAGAGCAAGGGCGGCTTTGAGCATAATAGACAGACAAGGCTTGTCAACGCTCCCTTCTTCGAAACTCAAAAGTCAAAACTTATACAAAAAGCATTACGATTCTCATTTTGTCAGTATGCCTATACGGATACACTTATACTTTTACTTACTACATACTACACTACAGCTGCTATAATAATCAAAATCAACCAGAGAAAAAAAAACCTAATCGAAAGCCACATTCCTACAGCACTTATGAAATAAATTGTAAAATCAAAGACCTTTACTCTACACACAATAAGGAACAAGATAAGATCTATCGTATATGATCAAAATTCAAATATTCAAATTGACCAAATCAGTAAGTAGATAAATAAAATACATAGTACAGATGAATAAAAGACTTGAAATTAAGAGATGATCAACTATTATTTTACTCAAACTCAAGAGTGACTCAAAACGAATGACTATGTAAAAAAAACTAAAATATAAGACCTCTACCTAAAGCTAAAAAGTAATTGATATTGATATCTAGTAACTTGAACAAAATAATAATTATGATAAGCTAATTCTAATAAAAAATATTAAGTCTTATGTATTGTACCTACTCGTACTCTGTACTTACTCATCTTCTAAATTGTATTTATCCAAACTCTTGTGTAAACTTTATCTTTAGGTAATACTTAAAGAAATTAAATATGTCCAATGATATGAACAATAAAATGAATTAGCTTCTACTTGACTTGAGACTTGACTTGGTCCACCTTTTGTAAATATATATTTGCATTTATCCTTTAGGTAGCTAGTCCTGGCTTGTCTTTTCCATATTTTTTTTTCATCAACTTATCTTTACTTTGCTCATCTCAACTTACCAAAGATATTATTACATAACAAATATCCATTTCCCAATCTCTTCCCTTCCCAAACTTATATACTTTTGTCTACTTCTGGTAAAATAAAATAAGGTAGAAGAATTAGGTAGGGTTAATACAGCTAGCAGTAGCAAGTTTAGATAAGGAGAAAAATGAGCAGATGCTTAATTCATCATAGAACCAAGACTTCCGTCAACGCCCAATCTAGCCCTATCTATCCATTTAAACCATCTCTATAACCCGAAGCGCCAACAATTTCCTTTCCATGGTGTATCGTATGTAAATTTATCTCCCCGTGTGTTTTCTCTGTGTCTGTGTATTTAGATGATGTATGTTCATCAAATTTGAAACCTTCCAAATCCAAATGAAATTCTAAATCTAAAAGCAAAATACGAAGTAAGGTAGAAAATTTAAAATTCTGCACCCAAACTTCAAGTTTAAAATCGCCTGCATATTTGGAACATTGATAAATTCCAAAATTGTCCAAAACAAATTTCAATTTCAATTCAATCCTCTAAAAACTAAAGTACTTTACAAACCTGGAGTTAAATACCCTACATAGTAGGTAACTTATATTTTGTCAAAAAATAAATTGAGCTATAGGCTATTCCAAGGAAGAATAGGAAATCCTGATAAAAAATTCCCCAATTTTCGTTTTTACGAAAATTGTCATTTTGACGATTATATGTTGACCTAGAGTTTATGATCCTTTTATGCCCTTTATGTGTAAAGTAACATTTAAATTAAGTCTCGAATAATAGAGTCTCGTATAGGATGTATCATTCTAATTCTACTTCTATTCTAATTATATATGTCAGATGTCATATGGAAACTCAAGATAAGAGTTTAAACGTGAACTTTGAGAGACTAGGCAAATTACACAGGGATAGAGGCATAAAGAAAACAAAATACTCGAGAATGAGAATCCTTTCCATAAAATATTGATTCGATCCAAGTCTCTTGTGTTTGTAAATTTAAATGCAAATCATTTAATCTAGATTAGACCAAAATAGGATCTCAACAGAACATAATAAAATAATAATTTATTTCCACCCACATACAAATACTTAATACATGGGTACTATTAGGGTACAAATATGCATTACTATTTTATAGGACATCATACGAGCCTTTAATTCTTCAGTACTGTGACCCATTTGAAAACATGGTGTTGATGATCTCGTTTATTAATGTTTGGCTAATAATAGGTTTATTTTACTACTTATTAGACTATTATTCTGTTTCTGCAGTTCTTGATGGATCATTGCATGTCTTTTAATGCTATTGTATCCAATTCGAATCGAATCGATTTGATAGCGTAGTAGAAATTAAATTATCCCTGGCTGTTTCTCTTGCTTAAAAATAATTTATACTCAAGTCTAATGGACATGAACACAAGTTCATTTGCACAACAGACCTTACTTAGCCCTATACTAATTTCTTACAAAACAGCTAATTAAAACAAATTACAAATTTCCATCAGAGGAAATAAAGAAATCTATAAATACAAAACACTATGCTATGAACTACAGTTGTAAAATACATAGTAGGGTACTATAGTAGAAATACAAAGCATGACATTTAGATCTAAAATTTGCATTAATTATGTATATCTTTGGATAGAATAATCCGATTTTCTTCATTTCGAAAACCCAACCAATCTATTGATATGTGAACTGAATATTAAGTATCATCATCATAGTCAGGACAAAAAAGAGCCATAAGAATTTACTCACATAGTTATACATACTAAACTCGTAAAATAAAGTTCAAATATTCTACCTAGTAATACGATAAGTCAATTATGCCCATACCATATAGTTAAAGTATTCTCTATTCTCTGCTGATAGTAGTAGTAATTTACTAAATATATTCAATTGAATGGTAGAAATTGAACTTTTAAAAGCGAAATAAATTTATCAAAGAACATTTCTTAAACTTCAAATTATTCTCGAGACTTTCTCCCTAGAGCATTCTAACTCAAAACTTATCCAAAAAGTCCAAATGAAATTTCTAACTACGACTATAAACTCAAATTAATTCATTCATATCCATATCTACTAGAGTATTATAAAGCTCTAACCCTATCCTACTACGTAATAATACCAAGTAAAAAGTTCCAATCCTCATAAAATGGACAATGCCAAGGAAAAATATGAAATTAACAAAATCTAATCATAAATTTTAATACTCGTTCTTTTCGCTATGTTCGTAGTACTACTTCTACTACATATAGTGTACTATTTCTTTCGCAATTTTTGATCGAAATGTACAGAAAAAATCCCCATTTATTCAGTATGTCTTTCGCAATTTCCTTTTTTAACTTAATTTTTTTGTCATTTATAATATTTTTGGTTGGAACTCGAAAGGACTTCATAGTACAATATCTTGAGCTTCCTCTAATAAAACGGTTCACTTGTTTTCCTAACATTATTCTTTTTTTTTCCTTTCTTTCTACCACTATGGTACTATTGTCTACTGTCTAATGCTACTTGTGTAATATTTGTAAGGAAAAAAGTATAAAAAATGTTCTTATAAAAGGGAGGAAGTACTACTACTGCTACTACAAAGATACAAAAAACAGTAGGTACTTATTTCGAGAAATTTATTATAGACATAAGAATTGAGTGTTTTTTCGCTCTACATATCACTTATGAAAAGATGTATGTATATGTAATACCCTACAAATATTGTAGTACCCGTATGTATTTTCATAATAAGTACACAAACAACCAACTTGCCATTTTTCTCTAGTTTATAATATTCTTTACAAACAATTGTAGGTATTACATAAAATAAGAGTATGTCAGGGTAGGGAGACTTAGGAAAAATTTAAAGAAGGTAAATAAAACGATGATGACCATTCTGAATAATAACAATAAGTAGGTACATAATAAGTTAAGATAAGGCTCCTTTGACTTGTGAACTGTGAACCATCCCAAAAAGATGAACATTTTACATAGGTATTTCAACG
Organism: Nanhermannia cf. coronata Gr-Ori-00579; assembly: GCA_034699045.1. NCBI lineage: Eukaryota > Metazoa > Arthropoda > Arachnida > Sarcoptiformes > Nanhermanniidae > Nanhermannia > Nanhermannia cf. coronata Gr-Ori-00579. Next base: position 38,245 of record JAQIXA010000002.1, on the reverse strand, counting down.
AGACTTGGTCATCGAATTAGGCATACATATTTGCAAATTTAAATTGTATAAAAACGAGAGAGATTGCAATAATTTTTGGTCGTAAAATAAAGACTCCTAAAATACATACCTTATAAGTACATTGTTATTGTTATTACATAAACAACACGAATATAAAAATGTTTTATAAAAAATCGAATAAATATCCTAAATTGATATTAAAAACATTTACGAGTTCTACTTTGACTCAAGTATTCATATTCATATTCATACAAATATGATTATGATTAATACAAATATCGAAGGTCATGTCATGAATAAAATCATCAAAAGACCTACTTATTTTTACTGCTACTCATACTATATATTTTGACATCTTATTTACTTTTACTTTTATTATCAAAATATACTTGGTAATCCTAATTTTATAAACTTGCAAGTATACAAAAAAATGTAGGAAAAACTTTTCACCCCACCGCACCATGCCACCGCAATAAAATTTTGAGGATTTAACTGAAACGAAAATTTATATAAGACAGAGTGCTCGTAACACTCATTTATTTATTCAGAATTCAGATCAGAAGGGTCAGGAGAATAAAATATCCTTCAAACGAGCAATAATAGTAAAAAAAGAGAAGAAAGTTCGTCTTTTTTTATGATCCTCTAACAACCATTATGCACTAGAATACAATTGGAGTTGGACTGCAATACTACTTATTACTATACACACAATAGTGGGTACTTATTTTACTCAAAGTATATTGAGTTGTCTCAACAATACTATTCCGGCACTTCATCCAATTTCAAAAAAATGGAATGTTTGCCATAAGAATTATATTATAATCTAACAAATAACATAGCGTACATTTCAACGTTTCCCCTCATTTTTTAAAAACCCTCACCGTATAAATGCTTCAAAAAAAATAAACCCCGAAAAAGCGTTAAACCACTGGCTGACTACATTCGAGCTTAACTTTTTCATATACACCAGACACTACTACCACTTTCAACAGAATACTCGTAGAAAGATTTTTTACTTCATTTTCTTTATCTCATAAACTCATAAACTCAAGGGTATTCTGTATAAAAATCAATTTTAGAAATGTCAAAAACTCGAATAAAATTACAAACAATTAAAATACCTATATGAGAAAGAAGACAAAAAAATCCATTGTATCAATGGTAGTGGTCAACAAAATTTGATAATCAATCAAATAGTACACCTCGAATAAATGCCTACAAATTGTCTTATCCTTAGTAAATGCCCAAGTTCTAACTTATGTCACAAGAAATGTAAGTATCTCCGTATGTCGGTATGTCATGACACGAAGATTCATAAGATGACTGACCACTTAAATATTAGACAATTTAGTCATTGAACAAATGACAATCTTAGGTGACTTTCGTAGTTATAAAACTATTTCTTGATGTACAGATATGTGATGGGGATTCTTTTAACTCCAAGTCCAAGAAAATATTCCATCTAAAAATTCCAAGCCCGAAAAAATGCTCACTTTAAAATTTCTCTCTACTTCCCCTATCTACTACTATTATCAACTATCTCTCATTCCTATTTTTATTTATTTCAAAAAGCTGTGAATTACTCGCTCGTAAGTACTAAAAAGCACAAATACATACAACTACCACATACATATATGCATATTATTCATTTCATTTATTAAAAGTCTACCAAAAAAAGATAAATGATATGAAATATGAATAAAATAACAATCTGCATATTTATAACCAGCAAAACTGTTTTCCATTTTTCTAAAAATTTCTACTTATTCCTATATTATATTCTTGTAACAACACTAGGTAAATTTGAATGGTGAAATTTTATGGACCGATACTAATATTTGGGAAAGCATTTGAGTGTTTTAGGTTAAATTGCAGACATTGCATTGGAATTTGAAATAATATAAAAAACCGCATCTAAATCATAGCTTTCAAGTTTCATATACCTACAATCATTTTATGATCATTCGAAAATATAATGCATTTTTTTCACTCAATTCTACTTCTACAAAACTCTATACTCGAACTCGAAACTCTATCAATAACTCCAAGTTTTAAACCCTTTTAACTGTAATAAGAAGGATAAAATGGAACTTTATCATTATCTATTGAGGTTCTCTGATAGTAGATAAGCTAATTCTTTCCCCAAAACCACAACATCCTTTCTATTTAATTAATTTTTACTCCATTAAATTCATATTTGCGAAAAAACTCATAAAAAAACTATCCTTCATACTACCATACTATTATCTGTATTATCAATGTACTCAGAATCAGTAGGTACTAGGTACTCATAAACATGCACATCAACACGAAAAATAAAATTCGCTTACTGAACTAGGTAACTGACATAACCAGCTAAATTTATTTTAACCATTTCAAATTCAATACGCCCAATATTTCATAAATAAATAAATTTTCACAGATAAAGATACTCACTAATAAATAAGTTAGTAAGTAAAGTACACTACCTAGAATGAGATCATTTAAATGACTCAAGTCTGAACCTTCAACAACTGTTATTTACTATTTACTCATGCAAATATTTAAAAAAATAACAAAAAAAACTCAAAAAAGCATTACCAGTACAAGAGTTAAAAATATTTTAGCAAAGTCCTAAAATAAAAATACTTTGTCATTTGTGAAGTCTTTGGTCCCTCCCTCGAGTTTTGACTCACACTACGACTACGATACGAGTATGAGATGAGATTCAAGTCAAAGTTGTTGTATCCCTTTTTAACATTTTTTGCTCGCAAAATGATAATATTCAGTATCTACTATTTACTCGACTTATACCTAACTAAAAGGCCTATCTAAAACACAGACACTTGTCCCAAAATATAAACATTGAATAGCAAAATTTTTGGAAAACTCGAGAGCTTATATCAAAAATAAAATTTGATAATATGAATTTTTTGCATTTTTTATAAATGTGAATGAATGGCAATCGTAATGCTAATATGTAATTGATTTTGAATCCGAATTTTCAAAATTACGCTTAGGATTATAATAGGATAAGAACACAGAATATAATTACAACTAGAGAAAAAATACCATTTCTTTGCAATGCTTCTTTCCTCTGTAGTAAAACGCCCATACACTTCTAGATACTCGTATATAGCAAAAAAAGCGAAGATTCACAAAATTACTATTTCTTATTTTTATTCTTATTATATATACTATTAGGTACTTATAGTGCAAACTACGAAACTACAAACTCTTGGTTCGTTTCTCTTCCAATTGACATTATTCACACCCTACACATATGGTAAAAGAAATACATAACAATTTACAATTCTTACTTAACTTTACTTGTATAAGAGCATATCAGTATAAATATATCTTATGGGGCTTTACTCGAAGCACAATTTTCCCTGAATATGTTCTAAAATAATGTTATTCGTAAAAAAAAACTTTTTTCCCTATCTATTGTACTAGTAGTACATAGCTTAGTACTTTCAAAGAATTTAAAATTCTTGCAATGCAATACAACAACACAATATCTATCCATAATAACGCCCAGCACATGCAGATAAAATTTATTTATTTAAAATTACTCAAGTGTTCGACTCTTGTTGTCTTCAACTGACTCAAATATGTAGGCCCAAATATGGAATATTATCAGCAGTAAAATATAGAAAAATAGCAAAAAAAAGCTAGTTTAAAATTCCATACAAATCTATATTTCTCTCGTCTCCAGCATCCTTTGTATTTTGTTATGTATGTCTTACATAATACTAACTAAATAGTAATAAATAAATTGCAGCAAATCTGAAAAAAGAGACAGAATTTTACACTAATGAAGTCAAAGTCAAAACCACACAGAACTACTATTTTATTTATTCCCATTTATGGTAAATAAGCAACGAATACTTAAAACTATCTCCTACCCTACTACTATAGTACTACAATACAATATGTCTTTTCAAACGAGTCTTGAAAAAGTGTAATAATAACAAATAACAATTCCGACCCTCAAATTAAGCTAACCCTCATATACCTACCTACATAAAATAAAACTTTATTAATACCCGCAAAATATCCCCTCAAAAATGCTAGAAATATTTCCATTTCTCTGCCATTATATAACAAATCAACAACTTCGACTAGAAATATAACTCGAATAAAACACAATATAGATTACTTTTCTTCTTTTCAAATCACATCAAATACATATATTGTGTAACATGTACCTAGAAAATATAACCATAATATCATATAGGTATTAATACAATACCAGTGGGGGAAAGTATAATTGTGTTAATGATTGATTATACATATACAGTATACACTTATCAACATCAACCAACATAAAGTTGGCACTGTTGCTTTTACTGTTACTACTACAAGTAAAGTTTGCTTGATAAAAAAAATTCACTTCCTTTTATTCTCCAAACACAGACTTACATATTATATAAGTATAGTGTCTATCAAGTATCTAGTACCAGTACGAAGTAACTATTGCAATAGTCAATAGTAGTTGAAGTTGTAGGGTATATATAACATGAATACAAATGAAATTGAAACCGAAAGTAAAAAAAAAAAGTGTTAAGTCAGTCAGGATAAGTAAAAGAGTTGAAAGTTTTTCTCTCTTCTTCCTAATTTTAGAAAGAAAGTTAGTTAGAAACAAGTTTTTTTCTCTCAATATTAAACTTTTAATCTGGTATAGAATATCCCCTTCGAAAAAACTCGTAAACTCCTGTTTTGATACACCCTAGACGAATAATTTAGATTGGGATAATTGTAAAACATACTTTTATTTAGTCTCAAACTATCAGGTTCTAATTCATCAAGTCTAAAAATTAAACAAATTGTGATTTTAAAAAAATGGAGGATAAACTTATCTTTATTGAGCCTAATTGTAGTCTACATTAAATTGGGATACCCTTAAAAAAATTCGAAAAAATTTCCATTAAAAATGTAGATCAAATCAAGCAAATTAAGTGATTGGATTAAAATTAGGTTCAAAATTGATATTTGACCTTTTGTTAATTTTTCTTGCTTGCAACTTGCATATAAAGAAATAAAGAATGAAATGAACCAAACTAATTCGGTTTTACTAACTTCAAGTTACTACTGGAAGAAATTCGAAATCAATTCTTAGATACTTAATTTATGGGTAGCTCCAAAAGTGACAATGAAATTAATTTAGCTCTGCTTTCAGAATAGAAAGAAAGGCTAGATATAATATTGTAAACCAATATACCTAGTATCAGTATAGTAGCTAGAAGGATTTATTTTATCAACTGATGGTTTTTTCCAATTCTTTCCCATTCTTAAGGTTAAGGTATAGGTATTGCATTGCATAAGCACTATTATACCCATTTCAATTTACTATCTATAAAACTTTTTCCTAATAAATCTTAATATACAGAATAGGTAGGTAGGTACTAAAAATACAGAGAGATAGAACTGCTAATAACTTTTTATACTTTCAAATTACAATAATAATGGATTCATGAACTTAAGAGTATTTTCTATAAAAAAGGAAAAAGGTTTTCTAACCTAACTTCTATAGGTAGGGTACCTAAGTATGTCCTAGCAAAAAATGCCAATTCCTATATCGTATATCCATATCACGTAATGTAATATCTTTAACTTTCATTAGAAAAAAATTCTCTTTTTAATTTAAAAACTCCAAGACCAAGACGCATACTACCTAGTACCTAGGCCTAGATGAAATAAAAAGTCATAGAGAGGAAAGTTAAAAGCATTAGAATCATCAGAAAGATAGGAGAGTGGATTGAATTGATCACTTTTCTTCAGCAGAATAAGAAGAAAAATTCATTTTCATTCCATTTCATCTCAACTTCAGACTCCTTCATTCCATTTAGGTAATAATTCCTTTCATATCATACATGATCTTTACCAAAAAATACCGAATCCTCTAAACCAAAATGATTTCATTTCTGAAAAAATTACTTCCCCACTCTAATGTATTCGAGTTCTAGTTCTCTAGCAAACCAAGTAGAACGAACTCAACTAATGGAGATTTATATATTTTCAAATATAGTATCACATCACTGACTACTATTTTGAAGTAAATACAGGAAATCGATTTACTCATACTCATACCAATAACTAATCATAGGAAAAAAAGTATATTTTTGCTGTACATTTATGTCACAATAAGCCAATTCAAAAACCAAACCAATATCAAAACTTATAAATAAGTCTCTCAATCCATGGTAGTATAAAAAACCTATTTTAAATATCTTTATGAACATTGAACATACTACATCATATTCTATGAATACATTATTAGATATTAGTTAGCTAGCTAGCATCCCAATTTGTGATCAGTCGAAATTGAACACGTGCCCACCTAATAAAATGTCAAATGTCGAGGTATAAGAAACAAATCATTTGTTTGGCAATTTTCTTGCATGTCTTTTCATAAATACATACTCGAATCGAAATTCCAATTCGAATTCGAATATGAAAATCGAAACATGGCATTGACTCATTCATACATAATAAATACAAGTACCACACTATATAGGTAGGTAAGGTACTCGTATTTATAAAATATATTGAGAAAGAAACTGATGAATTTTTTATCCCATGGGATTCACCTCTACAAATATATTGCGACTAACTCCGAAGAAATTAATATAAGTAAGACAAGCAACATTCGATTAATCATTCAAAAGAACGACTCGAGTAATTCTTTGACAAATACAAAAAGACAATTTCTTCTCCTTTGTATTTTGTATATTGCCTTTTTTGTTTATTTGCCCTTTATCCACTAGTATTATTAGATACATTGTATAGTACAAAATGAACAGAATGAGCGCAAAGGTTAATCCTTTAATAGCATCTACTAAATTCTAAATAAATATCTACTCTTCGAGTTCTCAATTTTTTATTTAAAACCTATTCCTAATACCATCTGAAATATCATCTCAATCCCAATACTCACGTTCGAGGCTAAATATTTATCTAGACAATTTATTATTACAAAATTTCATTAATTTACTTGTTAAAAAAAATCTCCTTGAAAAAATCTTCTTGTAAATCCCGTGTCAGTTTTTGTTTTATTTTTGTCGAATTCTCGTATTAGTACATTTCTATTAATATTGATGTTACAGCTTTGCAGTTTTACAATATTTGAAATGTAACAAATATAGCCAACAACTGCAAATTCAAAGTGCAAGTAAACAACTAACTGAGCAAAGAAACTAATAAATTCTAACAAGACACAAAATAGGTCCATATACAAGAAAATTTATGCGTCTGGCTTGAATGCTAAATGCAAAATGTTCAGCAGCAGAGCCCAACAAAATATATTCAAAAATATTATATTGGGGTATCTCAGAATCTCATGTAAAGATAAATGTACGATAAAGTACAACTCATATTAAAACTCTCTGGGATTCTGCTGAAATGGAAAATAGTTCCATTTCTCAACAATATGTCGGATGATAAAATAAAAGTAGCAAATTTAAGGGAAAGCTTATAATAATACTGGCACAAATGAGAAAGCATTTTATGCAAATACCACTAGATATTTTATATATATAGTATAGGATTTATACCAACATACGAGTATCTTATATTTTAAAATAAACCTTAGAATACCTTGAATATTCTCATTGCCTAATTACAAGAGGTTCATCTAGGCCTAGATAGTTGTATTCTGTATTGCTAGAATTTCGTACCTATCTATCTTACACTTATACTTTATTACAATATCCCGAGAATAAATTCATTAAGTTAAGAACGAGATTTATGAAGCACAGCGTAGACTTGAACAAATTTCCCCCCTCTTTTAACTATATCTCTCGAGGTTTTTCTTTCTATTCTACTGAATTTCCTAACATTTATTTGCCTAAAATATCGTTTCCCTTACTCTATTACAAGAACTAAATATTTCTTTTCACAAAAAAGAAGCTACAGTCTACAGTAAGGCGTATGCTACTGACTAGACACTACATTTATTCTCTATTATATCAAAAAATAATATGCCTGCTCGTATACCTAATATTTAAGTCAGGCTTTCGATATTATGAATATCCATACAGACAATCCTTGTACTAACTTGAAAGGTCAAACAAGTTTCAAAACAAACTAGTAGAACGTAACGAATAGGAGTAATTTTATTCCTTTAGCTTTTCTAAAAAAAGAATTTTCTTAAAACTACTTATAAAGCATCCTATAATAGCTTCAATTTGACATTTATTTGATCAAACAAAACCAAAATAAAGAGAAAATGTTCTTCTTACCATATATTTTCTATTTCTTGTTCCAGGCCCAATAAGAGTAATAGTATTAAAAGTTCCTTAATTTATAAAAGAGCCAGTCTGAAATATAAAAGTAAAATAAAATTAGAAATGTCAAAGTAATTTTTATATTCAAGTAAATCCTAATTATGTAAATCGATGCTTTATTAGTACCTAGTACCTACCATACTATTTTTAATTATTAGAGGTTTAGGTTAAATTATTACGGTCTTAAAATAAGTAAAAAAAGCATAATCTTATCAATTATTAATCCAGACTTTGTAAAATATATTTTAAGGGTAGGTCTTAAAAACCCCTTTTAAAAATTATAAAGCTATTGTAATACCTAAGCTAATTAATTAATGGGATTTAAATGTTCAACTTCTCTAATCAAGTAGCTAAATCTCTTAAAAAGAAATTATCTAATGGAACTTTTTTTAATCTTTATTTACATAATAAGTATAAGAGCTTGTTAATGTTCATTTCAAATGCACTTATGCATTAATACATAACCATGGCCAGCAAAAAATATTCTCACAATCATATCGGGGTTGATATGAAAACTCATACGTGCTCATAGACCCTTCATTAGATTAACTTTTTTTTTTCTTTTTTTAGGATTAAAATAAACCCATTAGAATATACATTTACCATTACAATGTACTTTGTGAATCGAGTCTTATCCGAAATACCATATGATAATAATAAAAAAAAAAGTTTGAGAAAAATACAATCTAGTTCTTTATTTTATCGTACCCATAATCCATATTGTAAGTATTCATAGCTCATTTTAACCTTCTATTTGACCTTTACCCTCTAAAAAAGTATAAAAATGAACACAAGATTTTCTAGAAAAAATGTATTTCTGCTTCTATTTGACAAAAAATATGCAGTACCTACATACATTAAAACTTTTCCTAATCAGTCTAGAGCATAAAAATAAAGTACCTACTACACTTTTCTAGATACCCGCAATTGCCTTTAAACTTTTATTTTTATAAATTTTATCATATATGACAATCTTTTCCCCTTCTGCTGATTTTGTTATAAAAGTAGGTATATTTTTGAGGAGAAAAATCCTCAAGTCATTTATAAAATAAAGCTTTTCTGGATAGAGAAATAAAAAAAATAAATTATAATTGCAGTAGGGCAATGGTCAGACTGAATTACTTATCATAGCATACCTAATATAAAGTTTTCCAGTACCTAATAACACCAGATATTTGATCTCATGGGAACCTCAACTCGTAAAATTAAGTCTCTCTATGAGAAATTTTGAGACTAGCCATCGAATTTATGATACTCATTACTTCTTGTATCAAACTGTGAGCTAGAGGCCATTATACAGAAGTAACATACTATAAAATCTTATATTCATATTACACCCAACATTAACATGAATAAGTAAAGAATCAATAGAAAAAACTCCAGCAGAAGATCTAGTCCCTGCTTTTCGAAATATCTCCGAGATAAAAAAAAATATATTTATTCCTAGAAAAAAAGAGATATATCCTTTGCTGCCTCTTTACAAAAATAAAATAAGTAGTAAAATTACATAATATTCTTTATGGACATGTACTACATCGTTCTTACTTTCATGAGGATACTTTTTTTTGCAAAACTTTTATATCACCCTAAAACATTTTCTTTATTTTTTTATATAGGTATTTAGTTTACAACCTACTGCAGTATCCTACCTTATCTAGATTGACATTAGTTTTATATTGGTGACCATAACCCAGGGCAATAAAGGACGTGAAAGAGTTAAAGGACAACTTTTTACGAACTTATTTAAAAAGAATAGTTTTTTGCAAAATTATCCTTGTAGGTTGATATAAGTTGAGCCTTCATTTTTTCCAAAAAGAATTCTATTCGAATTCAAATTCACAATAAAAAAAATTGTTTTGGACAATTGGACAAGAATTTGCAAAAATAGCAAATCGAAATACTCAAATTTGCAAGCTAAAATTAAGTAGCCGAAACTATAAAAGTAAAAATTCATCTCGAAAGATAACTAAAAAATACCTATAATTTTTTCCAAAGTCTCATAAGATTTAAGATAATAAAACATAAATACCCTCCTACAATATCTTTTTAAAAAAGCAAAATATCTATCAGAGTATGTAAGTATTTCACAAAAAAAGTTTTTATTTCAAAAATTAATACAAGATCTAAAATATCTCATTTGGTCGGGCGAACATCCAAATGAATTTCATGGATGGTTAAAGAATCTTAAAGTAGCTTAAATTGGGTCGAACAAAGGAAAAAAAACCACAACGACAGCATCTTTTTGATCTTTTTCGTTAACTTACATGGTAAGGGTATGGAAATGAAATAATTCTCAAGTAAAAAAGAGAAAAAACGTCATTTTACTAATTTTAAATACTCTCAAGTATATTAGATCTCAATGAAGTTCAGAGAAATCCTCTGAACTAAGGGGAATCTTATTAATTCTGATTGACATCTCACATAATTGTGTTATGGCGTATTAGGACACTGACAAATGTTCTGTGCGTGATCGAAACCCATAAGAACCATTCTTCTCGGAGACAAAATCATTTTGTGACTACAAAAAACCCTAAAGGCCTTGATCAACTGACTAAAAGTATAAAAATTTATAAATGAAATTACGACTAGATAATAGTATTACAATAAAAAACCATCGCAAAAAAGCCTGCATATTTTTAGACTCTATATTTGCCAATATCTTGCATAAGATGGCTTGTACTAATAATAAACAAATTATAGTTTGAAAAAATTTCTGATTGCAAATTCAACTTTAATAAATCATCTAAACAGAAATATTCCAGATTTAAGGGCAAGACTGACAGACAATTCAAGTCTTTAAATTAATAAATGCGAGCTTAAAAATCCCCCCTATTAAACTCTATTACATCAAATCCAATTGCTCTTTCGCTTTTCTAACTTCTAACTTTGAGTAGAAGATGAGACCGAAATTCCAATCGACCAATTCACCCTAATAAATATACTTTACTTAATCCAACTTTCTGAAAAAAATTTATACCATTTAAGGAAATTATTTTTTTTATCACAAGCACAAGGCACAAGTATCTACTTTCCTTAAATCGACTAATTTCATAAGTTTATTGTTTATATGAAATAATGGAACATCATTAAAACCCTCACAAAAAATTACTCCTCATAGAATATGGTCAATCAAGAAAAAAGATCTTTGAAGGAATCCATTTCTATAATACTCTATTCACATTCTAAATATCAAAATCGAGTAAAACAATAATTATTTTGGAGAATGCCTTTTATAGACTTTCCTATGGCCAAAACTGTCAACCCTAATAGCCAATTTTCAAGGATCTTACGACATTTCTTGTCTTACACTTTTACAATACGGATACAATTACACTCAAATATTAAACCCAAGAATACTTTGAAATTCGAACTGAAATACCCATTATCATTCAGTTTTAAGGGAAAACTTTTCCTTTCTCAATCGCACTCAACTTCACGATTTTTTTTTCTTTTTTGCTAATCGTACTCAAGGGTATATTGCAAATACTTGTAATGCCTACTATGAGGGTTAGAAAATACGCTATAAATAAAATAAGCCCTACACGACATATACTGGTATTGGTAAAAAGTATGTAGGTATAAAGTTGCTTTTTTTATAATAAAACATTGCCCCAATAAAGCAATAAACTTAAAAGTTTCAACATCCTCATCTTTAGAAAAAAATAATTGAACTATTCCTTTCTTTAAAAAAAATTAATTATAGATCAATGAACCAGAATGTAAATGAGATCATAATTTCTCACTTTATTTCTCATTTAAAATTTCCCTTATACTATACTTTCTCCTTTGGGATTTTATATTTTCATTTTAGTCTAACCTCTAAATCTCAAGTTAGCTTTCGCATGTCGCCTTTCCTACAAAAACTTTTATTACATACTATCCACTATAACTTAAACTTTTTTTTAAAAAAAAAGGAGAGAAAAAAACCATCTCATTTCATTTCTTTTTGGCATTCCAATTGGGAATTTTAATAATAAATGAACCAAGGTCCATCTCCATCCCAAATGGGATCTCTTATAGTAAGGTAAGATATATTTAGCTTTTTTTCTTTCTCCTATTTACTTTCCTATCATACTAGAACCCCAATAAACTTAAGAAATTATTGTCTCATGCAATCTTGATAGTCCGATATTTAAACGACAAAATTAATACTTAAATTTTTTAAATCTAAATTTTGCCTAAATTACAAATTCATTATCTCATAAAAGTAAGAAACTATTAGTTTAAGTACTTGTGCAATTTTGATCAAATAGAGAAATGGTAATTCGAATTTTTCTAAATTTTCTCTAATCTTAAATGTGCGAGCTAAAATGACTCAAGAACAATTTTACCTTTGCAAAATACAAAATTACGATGAAGCACGTTCTCTCATATAGGTAAGGTACTAGATACCCTCAAATACCTATGAAGGGAAAAATACATATACTTCTTTTATTACAATCTTTGTGAAACATTTTTAGTCATTTTCCAAGTACCTTCTGTATGGTACTAGCCTATACTTTCACTCGCTCTCAAAAACCTATTAAATCTATTATTAAAGCAGAGCAAATAGAAATTTGAAATGAGAAACAAATTCTCCCCTAGCCTAACCCAACTAGTACCAAGTATGAGAACGACTCTCAAGATATACCTACTCAAAAAAAAATACACTAAAATTATATACTCAATTTCTTATTCCTTATTATTCTTCTTATCTCTAACTCACAATCTAAATCTCCCAAGTTGAAAGTTAGGTACAATATTTGCCTATTTCTTCCCAGAAAAAAAAGTCGAAAATCACAACTCAGGCCCAGACTCCAAAAATTGTGTAAATACACCAACTAAGCAATTTACATAGAGATTTAAATGGGCTTTCGAGCTCACATTTCTTTTCATTTTTTTCGCTCTAACTTAAACTTAAATGGGGTCCTCAGCATGAAGTAAATATGCACACAGTGTACATTTTAATATATAAAAAACAAAAAAGATGATATGATGTAAGGATAAAAGAGGAAAAAAAATCAGTTTGAATAATTGAATAAGTTTTTTGAGAAAACAGAGGCGAGTACAAGAAACAAACAAAACACATTTCTACTACCGTATTAGTCTCAAGTCTCCTTTTTGGAAAAAAAGAAGCCTTCTATATATTTCATTTCTTCATACCTACATTAGATAATAAGAACAAAAACTTGGATTGCTACTTTACTTACTTTTCCCTTCAAAATATACTGCTCTGTACTGTACTATATTTTACACATACATAATAATATGGCTAAAGTAAAGAGCCTATTTTACTTGTACAACTACTACAACTATTAGGCGAAACACAATGGGCAAATAACACGAGTTTAATTTACTTTATGTAGTCCAATTTCCTTTTTATGTTTTTCTATTTTCTCTCTCAACTCAAAAAAAAGTTCAAATTCTCAGATAAAAAATAAAAGTTTCCAAACAAATGAGGAAACATGCAAACAACTACGTATTTTTTTTCTTTAAAAGTAAATGACAAAAATAGTTTTATTTATTTGCTTTAAAACTTTGTCGTCCAACCTATCCAAATCCAATCCAATCTAAATCGACTCAAACTGCTAATTCTAATTTTGATTATTCAAAAAACTATTTATTTTATACCTTTAAAGAAAGTAGTATTAAAGTAGAAAAAAGGTACGACTAAATAAAAGCCATTAACTTGAACCAACCTCGTATCAATTTTATTGCCAAAATTAGCTATTATTTTTAACTGCACTGCAAGCAGTACTACATTAGTGTTTCTCTAAAGAAAAAGGAATAATAGTAGTGGTAGTAGATACTCTGTACTATCTCTCTAATTTATAATTTATTAGTCAGTATTACCAAATGAAAAGATTAGTGCTCCAGAATACTCTACTTAGCCTAAAATATATCTATACTTAAACATTTAGCTGGTTCTCTTACATACTCAGCTACTGCACTGGGAACTAAAAGTTAGTTTTTACTCAAAATTGCGAGAATCACTTCTATTACCCTGATATAAAATACAATTTATATTCCCCTTAAGAAAAAATTCTTTCTCTACAAAATCCATCTCATCGAGTACATACTAAATACTAGTACATATAGCATCTTGTAGTCGAGTACAGAGTAGTAGAAGATTCTTCGAGGCTTAATAACCCAAAAGCCCATTAGTTCAACCATTAGACCCACCATCATCATAAGAAATCAATATCAGTCATCCATTTAGAGTGAAATAAAAAAAGAAAAAAAATCCCAAACCAAAATGATCTCTCTGATATATCACACCTTCGACCTTTATATTATTATTTTTCCATTCAACCCTTCAAATTCAAATACAAAACACAATAACAAAAAAACTTTAGTAGAGTATACATACCTAATCCTAAGCATTCAAATCTCATTCAAAAACTTTTGATAATTCAAGTCAAAAATATCTGGAGAATCCGCCTAGTCTAGTCAAATCGAAATAATATTTAGGTAATGTAATGCATCTAGTAGTAGTAGTAAAGAATGATCTAAAGTCTCCTCAAGCGAAAGCCCTTTTAAAATACACTTCACATACCTAATAATTTGGTTCATTTAACATTGGGAATTGTGAATGAATGTTGTTACTCGATACTTTGCAGGCCATACAACAACAATACAATAAGCCTTACCTACTTATACTTATTACTACGATTACTAAACAAAATCAGAATTAAATTCAAATCCACCCTCTCAATCCGCCGTAAAATAAATGCAACTGGATACTCAATTCAATTCTATTCAATTCAATCTCAACAAACTTATTTGGAGTTCAAAATTTGAACCACAAGATCCATCAATTTGGGCTTTATACTTTATAGGTAGATAGTTGTAATAGTAATAGTCTGATAAACATAAATTTACAATTACATTACATTATAATATTATTTGGTCATGCAATGAATTATTTAAATACATAGTCTACCTCCCACATTAATGCTCTCGTCTATACTATGCTCTTGTGAATAATTAATGATTTTTATCTTGTACCTATATACACTATTTAATTTTAATTTTAATGTACCAAGAATTGAGCTTACCAAAAAATAACAACTAGGTACTCTAAATTCTAAATCTTTCGCAATTTAATTTTAGCAATACTTATTATTACAATTACAACCATAAGCCAAAATGAATTTTCATAATCCAATTAGGAACTTAATTAGAATTAAGGCGGTGCGTAGCTCACACAGATACCTTATCCTTATACTACTGGCATGAAACATAACTCAATATTTGACAGCAATTCGAGAACAGTCTAGGGATTAAATCCTTTCTACTAATCAGTACTAAATATTAACTCAAAGAGAGAATTAATCTAAAAGAAATTGTATCCGTCCAATGCCAATGTACACAAAGTAAATGAACCTAACCTAACCCTAAAACCCAAAAGTGTACATTTTGTGTCCAGTCAAGCCAAAAAGAGCACCGGGCTATTATTTCTCACATACAAGTAATATTTCTCTCTTCTTGATTAAATTCCTCATTGTTGCTCACTCGCATGCAATTTAAGGGGAATAAAATGAAAATGAGACATAATATATATTTGACTGAACTGAACCAGTAGTTATACATTAGGGCAACTGCAGCAGTATGCATTACATACTAATCGGAACTAGTAAACTATTTGACTCTTTCTAGTTTCAATAAAAGCTATTCCATGTAAATATTCGTGGGCTCATAATTTTATCCATCGAAACCTCACCCCAATCCGTATATTTATCAAGTCTCTAAAGACCACCTAAACTATTGACTACTACTGTCATGTGATTAGCCTCATATGTGAATGAGTATAGGTACTGAATTACATTGTTATCTTCTCTCGATCAGTTTAGAAAGAGACCCTTGTCAAATACAGACTCCAAATAAGTACCTACTGATCTTGAGTATACTACCAGCATTTAGTAACTTATACAGATATACTAGTCGTATCGTATCAGTAGTTAGGAAAAAAAAGATATTGATTAACCTATCTAATAATTCTCATTCCCAAACCAAAATGTCAAATATATAAGAGTATTAAATTCAAATAAAAAGACAAAAAATCAGACTTGTGATTAGTAAGTAATTTTAAATAAATATACTGTACCTAATAAAAAAATTTTCAAACTCCTTGCACAAAAATGGTAAAAAACCACTATTATATATATAACAACGCGAACTTTGAAGCCAAATAGTGCACAAGAACAAGTATAAATATCCGAATCCGAATATTATACATTTTGAGTGCAATTTCAACGAAAGTAAAATGAATTACACTTCATCTCGACTTCCGCACAAATCTATCAAATTAAAACCTCTACAAATGAACATGCGTTTCAAAAAACACAACACAAAGTATAGAGTCATCTCATCATACTACTCCATACTTCGAAATAATCTAACCCTATTTACCACCACCATCAACAAAAACCTCAGAGGTATAGGTAATCTACTAAATGAAAATGCTAATTAAATGAGTACCTTACCAACTATACAGACATAAACTTTCTTGCTGAGTTCATACGAGTTTGTGATTGTACTGACACGCTAAATAAATTTTATTAAATTCATTAATTATCCTGAACTGCCATAGTCTAGTCTAGTGTCAGAAAGAAGCAAGCCAAAGTAGATACTTATAATAGTACTAAATTAAAAGAAACATTAATTATCAAAATAAATTGTTTTCCTTTAAATTTGTCAAATTGTATTATCTAAATCTTTACTCTGGCACACAATCAGTGGCACCTTTGACTTTTTTCTTTCTTAACCATTACTATTTTATTATTATTGTTTTTTTCTTCTATATAAGCTTACTGCTGTTAATTATTGTGCTTTAAATGTCTATTATGCAGAACGAAATAAAATTAGTGCCAAAAAGTTGGAACAATTTTGGCACACATTTAATACAATCAAATGCACAACTCAAATTCAAATATGCACGCTATATACTATACCATCAACGTTACGTATACACTTGAAAACCAAAGCTTCTCAAGTCTCAAGCTATTTGTAAAAAAATTGAGATTGAGATGAGTTGAAAAAGTTTTTGCAAATTTTTTGCTAAATGGCAAGTAGGATATTAACCTAATCAATTATCTTCAACTTAAAATTATGTATGTATTACCTATATATAAGTAGTAGGTAGGGTACTATAATATGTAATAAGTTGTTGATAGTAAAAACAAGATTGTAAATTAATCTACCACTATAAAATGTACATACAAAATTCCGCAAAAATTTTGCAAACAACTACAGAATGTATTTGTACTGGTATTTAGGTAAGTACTAGTTCTATTCAAATTAGTAATCTCAATGAAAACAAATCATGTTTATTTTGTACATATTTATAACTAAAGATAAAATGGAAAAAACGAAAATTTTATGTAGGTACTTATACCTTTAGTATATAGGTAGATACATAACTATGTAAATATGACGGAAGAAATATTGACGAACTTCCAGGAAAGTCAAGTCAATTAATACTTGTCACAAGTTTTACTTTTCATCTTTTACTTGCATTTTTTATACCTACATACTACATACCTAACTTATTGTATTATTATTAAACTATCGCAGCATGGAAATTGATGACAAAACCGCACACAAACATCGCATATAATTTTCTAATTCTTTTATGAGAAAAAATCCATGTATCTAACAGACCAAGTCAAGATATTTGTATTCGTGAACTCCTTTAACCGCAAACAAATAACATAATCAAACAATAAGGACAGGACGAGCATTCAGAATAGCGTAACTAACTGTGAAAAAACTGGAATAAGTAAGTACAAGCATAAGAAAAGCTTTCCAGGGAGTCTTACATATAAATAAAAGTAATAAAACTATTCGGTTTTATCAAAAAAAAAAGTTTTTCGGAGACCAAAGTTCTCCCGGACATGATCAAAATAAGACGAATGACCAGTCATCTACTCTTAACATAACCAGAACCAGAGTATTGTATAAGAATGCTTAACTCAATTCTACTTTGGTTTTTGTTATACATAGTTATAAATAGATTTAGGTTCTATAATCAAAATATAAAATAAATTCTACCTAGATACTTACTTTGCATCAGTAGGGTATACCGATCTATAATCTATAGACACAATAACTACAACAGTATAGTACGATACATTTATTACTTATGTATTTACTTATTTTCCACAATATTCTTCGAAAAAGGAAATTTCCTTCACCGCTGTATCCGACACAAACAAGCTCAAGAAAATTTTCTTAAAGTGAAGCTACGGGAATTCAATAACTTTATTCTTATCCAAAGATATTTTCCTGTTTCGGTATATATTTTGCTTTAGATTACCATTACACAAGAACATCGAAAATTCGGCTCGAAGAGATTTATATTTACCTCAACTTTGTGAGCAAATCTGTAGTATCTAATCTTAAGTTGCAGAAATGTGTGCAAGCTTTGAATGAGAGGACAAATCAAGTTTTCTTGTGCTTACATTCAAAGCCACTTTGAAGGTACTTAAAGTATTGAAATTGAAGTGCCTTCAATACTTTAAGATGTAAATAAAACTCTTCGAGTATGTAAAAGCATACTAAAGCCTCCAAAACCCCAAATATGACCGATCAACAAAATCAGACATATAAAAATAACATTCCAATCGATTGGACACAAAAAATAACATTCACATATATCCTATATCAATATCACACATTTTTATATGATACTACATATGATATTGAAAGAAATTGAGAGCAAATAATAAAATTTGCCCTACATAGATCATAGAAAAACAGAGCATCAATAACTATTTAATTCGTTTGATGAATAAAATGAGCAGTCTATTAAAACTATCTATATTAAAACTCGTATAAAATTAATGTCGTAAACTTTTTATTATTAGGTAATGTGTTAACCTAAACTTTAGGTCCTAAAGTGAGTGCTACTAGAGTCTAGAAATTTAAAAATTTAAATATCTATTGATTAAATCAAAAGTAGATTATCATAATTATTTCAAAAAAACTGTTATTACCTACTGTTCAAAAATCACTATCAGGCTCGAGAAGCTTAAAATTAAAATAAGTTTTCAAAATGAAGAAAAAATACCTCACTTAAGATTAGTAAAATCTTATAAAAGCATCCTTTATAGTTTATTATGTACTAGGTAAGTATGTATTTCAATAATTCAAAGCTAAAATATTTTATTTACCTAGGGGGTCTTGTAACAGCAGATGAGGTTAAGATTTTTATCGCTTCTTTACTTTGACGGCGACCAGCTCGTACACATTAAAATCTGAAATAAAAGTTAAAAAATTTTGTTAAAAAATCGTATAAAAATCTCGGCAAAAGAACTTTTTTAAAAAGAGTCACATCTTTACATTCAATTTGAACAAATGAGAAGATTCTAAAATTTACATTTTTACTCTTTGTAAAAACTTCCTACAATTTTTGTATTCATATAGGTACGATTACATTACAACTCTAATTTTTGGTTTCCCTCCAAACCAAAACGCACATTAATAATGAAATAAATATAAATGCATAACACAAACACAGCTTCTCATAAAAAATTATGCTCACTATTTAATAAGATTCAAATTCAACAAATACAAAGTACCTACTTCTGTATATAATATATATCTGTATATAATATAAGTATCCAGTCCCAGTCCCAGTCATAAGTTAAAGCCAAGGTCAGCAGAGTCAGAGATTCAAGCCTAGTATACCTTATGCCTTATCATAACCATTATGTTATTATATAAAAAATTACACCACTAAACTCTATTATATTCCTTTGTTGGTTAGATTTGAAAATTATTTTCATTCTAACTATTTTTAACAAAAACTTAAATACTAATCTTAATGGTACCTAGCCAATAGTATTTGAAACTATCAGAAATCAGAATATTATATACCTAAAATAAAATATTGTAATTGTTATAAATATCAGTAGTCAGTAGGTATAAGTTATATTAAAAAATATACAAAAAAAAGTATATATACAACCTAATATCAAAATCTTAAGCATCAAGTATCTATCTATCTGATTTTTCAAATGGAATTACAGTATATTTGTTACATGTATATTTTAAATTTGGTAATAAATCCCTAAATCCAAACAAGTTCAGGTCAGAATGAAATAAAAATAAAGATGTTAATGTATGTGAGTGCCAAGTGCCAATGCAATAATGCAATGTGGTGTGGTTCACTTTTTCAATTTGTTTTCTCAAGTTAATACATTATGTAGTCTTGCTTTAAATTTAAAATGATACCCTACCTATACCACCTAAGATATGAATTTAGTTATTTTTGACAATACAAATTGTATAAGGTCGAGTCGAAGTCGAGAGTGATATAAGCCCAAGATGTAGTATTAAGTTTTATATCCACATCCACCTGCTCCACACTTAAACATAAATGAATTATACAATTACAAATTACACAAAACTTGGACGTATTGTTTGTTATCCAGTTCCAAGTCTTTGCTATTTCATCATCTCTATATATAGAATAAATTGAATATTTAACAGTGTTAGACTAACACCATACACGCAGCTATCTAGTAGCTTTGAGTATACACATGCTAGTGGTTAGTAGTAATACGACTTAAACTTATATCAAATTTGATAAAAAAAAGCTGATGATCTTGATTGAAAATTCATATCAGGTATTTTTCTATTATTCTAGAATCAAAGAACATGCTGTGAGGATTCTAAAAAAAATTAAATATCCTAAGATTATACGGATACTTAATACTTAATACTAAACTACAGATAATGGAAAAAGTAAAACTAAAAGAAACTGATTTGTTTTAACTTTTAAGATTTAAAGATCTGCGACAATTGAAGAAGATTATCTTTGCTTAAGCCGATATAAAAAAGAATAAAATTTATCTTTTAAGTTTAAGCTGCTGGTTTTTCCCTCTAACTCTAACCTACCATTAGTTCTAAAAATCCAAAGTACTTAAACAAACAGGCAAACATTCTTTAGTACTTAACTCAAACTCAACTTTTTTTCAATTTCGAACCATACATAGATATTCTAAATTGCTCAAACTTGGCCAACCATCATATCAAAGTCATTATACTGATACGTAGTAGATAGTATATGTAGTATAGTAGTCCAAGTATTATTTATCTCTTTCAAAACAATTTCACAAATGATCTCCTAAAAAGGTTTATAAAGAGGCCAAAATATTTAATAGAGATAGAAATAAATCTTAACTAAAATATTTTTCTTTTTTTTTCAAGTTCTTTTGATACCCTTTGTACAATAATTATAGTTTTTTGACTTGTACCATGATAATTTCTCACAGAAAAATTTGAATTATTTCTTCTTTAAAGTCATTTAAAAGCAAACTTAAGAATACAAGAAGCCAAAATAGTAATATAAAAGAAAAATATCCTTAAATCAAAATCTTTTATGAAATAGGTAATACCTATAATTTCATTCTCTCATTACATCATTACTTTCCAAGTGGGCGTTATATAAAAACTCATCATCAAATTATCTACCCTAATAATTCCTAATCCAAATCAAAAATTTTTCTTATAATAATAATAAATCATGTAAATATATTCAACAGCTAAACCTTTTAGATTTACGTTTAAGTTGCAAAGTAATACTTGCCACTTCTATTCTTAAATAAAACTCAAAAGGCTCAAAATTCTAAAGCTCAAGGCATTTGGCAATTCCAATTTCTTCATATTCTTTTAATATTTACTTTAATCTCGTCTAAATTTTTATTTTATTCTACTACTTACTATGTATTACTATAAACTAGGTATTCACTATAAGTACCCTATTCTAATGCAATCTATATAAAGTTGTAATATCAGTAGATAGGTTTCTATTATGCATAATAGAAAAGAAATTATAAGAGATTTATTCTCAAACTCTAGAGATTGATCTAGTTTAACGTATAAAGTAGTACCTATGTATTATAGTACTATTATAGAATTTTTTGCTACCTACTTACACTAGACTTTAATATGCATTTCTCGTCAATCTAAATTCCTTCATAGGATTAAATTTCATTCACTTTCTTCTGAAGACCATTTCATCCTAGCTAAACATAAAATAAACCTAAACTAAACCCAAAGGCATTTCAAAATTCCATTGGTGTCTGTCAGTTATGTAACATTTTGAGTAGAGTAGCAAAAACACAAACTTTTTCACTTACTACTACTGATTCTTTCTCTAAAAAAGTGAATTATTTTTTTCAATTTTAGAATGTAGGTAGTAGGTACTACATACTAAGCTAATTTACACCAATGTGCTGTAGGTAAGGTAAGTAGGAACTTTTTGCATAGCAGTTAAAATAATAGCCAGTCACGGATAGTTCCAAGTTTACCGAGTTTTAAAAATGTAACTACGTACTACGTACCTATATAGAGAAATTATTTCGAATACCCTTATTTACGCCCACATTTCGCATTATTTCAATATTTTTAAAGAATGAATAGAATTCGTGTAAACAGTGTATACATATATATTTAAATATATATAAGTAGGTAGGTACACTATATTTAAAATAACGTTATATTAACGTTATTCTAAAAATGTTTACCTTTTCCGGATTCAAAATTCTTGAATCTCATCTTTTAAATGAAACCTCAACTAAAATAGTATTCTCATCGCCAGTTTTTTAGCCTATTCATTATTTGTAATGCAATACTGAAATGCAATGTCTGAACACTAATGGTAAACACTCTTTTATAACAATTTTGTGTTTTTTAGCTAATTGCATAAACTCTTTTTATTTTACCTTTACTTCTCTCTTTGATTTATTTTACAAGTTCAAAAGAAAAACTCTTATCTATTAGGATACAATTCACATGATTCATAGATCTATTTAGTAATGCTTATGGAGTAGGTATATTTAGATACTAAGCCTCTAGGGTTAAATAGCATACTTTACAAATTATTACTATAAGGTACATATCTAAAAAAAAAGAATACTACAGACTATTACTAGGTATTAGTATTAGGGAATTTTTATATAAAGTAGAACATGTACAAGAGTTAAAAAAACAGATATTTTAAATGCCAGTAGTTCCTTTACAAAGGGAACTTGAAAAAATGAAGCTTGAAGGCACCTTTAAACTTTTTCTAAAACAGAGATAGAGGTATAAGAATTTATAAAAAGATTTCTTATTAAACAGGCAACCGAAAACTTATTTTCCAAAAAAATTTACAACTAGATTGGGTAAAAAGAATTCTATAAATTCTACAAGATTCTATTTTTCCATCATTTACCAATAAGTTATATATAGGGCATAGGGGATAGAGGAATAGGTTAGGTATCTTATAAAAATTCGAAAGACGATACATAATGATAAAATTATATACCAACCTATATTAACCTACCTATTCATGTTTCTTCAAAAAAATTAATAGAATTTTCATATTATAAAAATAGCATTTATCAAATGAAAATGTTATTCTCGGATCGTATCGTTCGTAAGTATCAGTTTGCTTGTAAATGTAAATAGTCTGAACATACGGGCAAAAATGTAATTTAATGCAAAGCAAAGCGTGGCGGCATCAGAGTCAAAGTACAAGTTATTCTCCTGTGATCTGAAACTGCCTAGCTCAAATTCAAATGGCATTTCAAAAAAAACTTTTTTTCCAGTTTCAAAAAGATTACAAATCCATTGGGTTTAAACCCGCCGTGTGAAAATATATAACCTACACACACACAACTTTATACAACTTTTAACTTTCCCTTTATCTGAATCCGATCTTTTAGATCTGTTCTGAAAGAGGAAAAGATTGGTTATTCACATTTCACATGCACTGGATTTGGATTTCTTCAAGATATAAATACTAGTACAAGACAGAGACAGAACACAAAAAAGGGTGATTTTGATCCCATACATAACTTTATAAATAATAGAAAAGTATTTCTATTCTATAAATAAAAAAGACAAAACTCAAAAAGGTCCCTACACATCACATATGCATTATCTACACACTTTGTCCCAACCATTTCTCAAACGAATGAATTTTCAGAATTTTTTTTCTCTGTATCAGTATAAAGCATAGAACCATTTTATTTCCAGTATAAGTTATTTTATAAACGACCAACATATGCATTATCTATACTTACAAATATACATTTAAAAGATATTTTTATGCTTCCTAAACTTTTCTATAATATTTCCTCTCTTTCTTCATTTTATTATCTCCCCCAAGGAGTTGGACAAACTTTAACATTGTAAGTAAGAAGCTACATACGCTCATATCATTCATATTCTATCTATTCCTTAACTGAATTTTATATTTAAACTTAAAAAAACTTGTGCATCAAATGGATGATAAAAATATTGAAAATTTCTTAAGAATAATAAATAATTTATTTATCAGTCATATGATTTGTATCCAACTTGAAGTAAACTTGACTTCAAATAAATTGTAAACATTAGCTTTACAACACAAGTATGTAAAATGTCTAATCTAAAGAGAAATTACATTGTCAAACAACCCACAATTTTAAGAGAAAAAAAAGCGATTTAATAATATAAATGTCAGAAAATTCTTTCGGAAAAAAACAACACTGTTCCCTCAAGATTGTAACCGACAGAAAAGCTTATTACACACACCATATAATCTCTCTCTGTCTTTTAGATACTTCATTTCATAATCCAAAATCCAAACCACAACCACAAAAAGACAAAATTTTATTCTCCCCTCCTCGAAAACTTTGACAAGATACCTTCTAGTTCATCTCTAAAATCTTTCATCATTAACGCTCAATTACTTTAAGGAGAAAATTTAATCCTTCCCTAATACTATTATTATACCTATGATAGGAAACAGTACTAGGTAGGTTATATACTGTTTTCCCCAACTTTTAAAAATTCTGAAGAATCTCAATATCCTTATTCAAAGCTAAAGTTAAAAAAAGAAGGTATATTTCGTTATCTATTATCAAGGCCCCCTTTAAAAAATAATTTATATAAGTTATATCCTTATTAATTCTCATCATCTCAACTCAAGAGTAAAACGAGAGAAAAGCTCATCGATGCAGTAAATGGATTAGGTACTCCTTTGTTCATACATATTTTGCATAAAATATAAAATCCTCCCTCCTTTATCCTTCTCTCTGTTATTTTATACTCATATCAATAACATTGTATTTTTAAGCTAAACTATGATAAATTACTTTAAATTACCTAAAGGTTCAATTCTCCTCAAGCCTCTTAAAATTTAATTGAATGAAAGGGGCCATCATACATCATATTATAATACTTGTATAATAGTAGTAAGTAGTATATAGACATAACCACTGTTGATACTATAAAGCATCTGATATAATGTAAATAAAATAAATGGCTCACTTTCCTAGTACTTGTACAGAATACAATATACATTGTAAAGTAAAGTCTTATTCAAGAGAAAGGAAAATAGATAATTTAAGTTTGGCCTTTCATCTAATATAAAATTGCAAATCTAAAGAATATTATACTGTATGTGCTTATGTACCTAGTGTACCTACTTACCTACGTACCGAATATTCCTTAAGTATGGTATATACGAAACTACCTATATCTCTAATTCTCATATATTATAATGAATTGTAGTACCCTATGTAAGTAGATAGAACTAGAAGAAAAGAAAGGCATTGCAAAAATATCTGAGTTCGCAGTTCTCTAACTAAAAAAGGGTATGACTTTCTACTTTCTGCTCTTTATATAATGTTAAAAAAGGAAAAAGCACTAGTGGAGGGAGAGTTGGGAATTCATCAAAAATTCTTTTAACTCGAAATTACATCACACTCTGGAAGATTCCTTTTTGCTATCCGGCAGCAGCGTAGTAGTACAAGGTACTACTTATATATAAATATATGAACTCTACGACTACGGATAAAAACCAATATGAGAATGAGAAGGGCTTTATACATATTCCAAAAATTGAAAATTCAGATCAGGTCACTTCTTCCCAGAAAGCCAAGCCACCACCATCGGAATATCTGTAGAAGAGATAGCAAAAAAGCTTACTTCAAATAAGAACTAACTATAAGAACAGACCTTAATATTATTTGAGATGGGAAGGAAATTCGTAAGAAAGTCAGAAAGTCTTTCAAAAAGTCCTAATTCTCCAATTTTTTACTATTCAAAACTATAGGTAGCTCTTTGAATAAAACTTTTATACATTCTGCTATATCTCAACAATTCTATTCTTATACCAGTATACTCGTATGCAATATGTACTCGTACTCGGTACTGGTATAAAACACGAATCGTATGCATGTACTTCTGAAAATTATATAAATATCTTCAATTTTCTTTATTTTATAATGTCCCGTGTCTTGTCTTTGTAAGTTCCTTAATAACCTCTTGCTCGACAACAAGAACGACTTGAACTGTGAAAAGCTAATATAACTTGACATGCCGACATTTGATTCAAAGAGCCTATCTAAACAAGTAAACTTTAACTGACTTTATACCAAATATCCGTAGTATTATAAAAACTGATTTCATTGCATGTATAATAATAATAAGTATGAGAGGAGAGAGGCAAAAAGTTATTAATTCTTTCCCAAAAGGTTTGAAAATATTCACAGAATGTACGCACACACCATCGTGGAGCTTGTCTCTTGACATTAGCTCATAAAATTTCACGTTGACACTATACCTTACCTATTGTATTTGTAGAAGATAGGAGAGAATTAGAATTCTTAATCTGTATACAGAGTCTCTCTCTCTCTCTCTCTTTTTGTAGAACCTAATTATCACAATGACGAGGAAACTTTGCTGAATTCTAATTTCTTTCACTCTTTCTCGTCTCGTCTCGTACTTCGTACAGATAACATATATGATGTCAACCCTAAGTATAACCTAATCTTAAGTACTCCGTAGTAGCTCGACTGTCAACAAAGTTCAAAATTTAAATTGTCAAAAAACTCAGCCTGCTTCAATGAATATCTAAAATTATTCAGAAAGAGAAAATTCAAAGATTCTTATCAATTCTAAATTATAATCTAATTTCTAATCCATATAAAACCTACCTAGGTTAAGCAAGTACAGAAAAGTTATAGGGTAAAAAATAAAGATAATAATTTAAAACTGCCATTTTACTTGTTATTCGAATCATAAGAGATTGATTTAGTATAGGAATAAGAGAGGCGAGAGGCTTTGTTTTTATTTCATTCATTCATTCCGGAATCCTGTCCTGATACTTATTTGACATTTTATTTTGTCATTGCAGTAATAAACAATGTTACGTGTACATACAAGTAAGATCTTTGTTACAATAGGCAGAGATTTTTGATATTGGACAGGATTGAAGATTTGATTTTTCAAAAATAAAAAAACCTAAATTCAACGCATATTATAGGTAAAATATAATAATAATATTGCTTTTGCAAAAGATATGCATCTTCCATTCTCTGATACTCATGCATTTATAATAGGTAGATAGTATAAGTATATACAAATATCTAGATATACAATTTGATTCTCTTGAGACGGACCTGTTCGCCTACGACTCTTACTTTACTCGGTTAAATTAATGAGATTGAACTGACTCAGCCATAAAGTAATATAAAGTCAAAAGATACAAGAGAGATGTGAAATGCGATTTCGTATCATGGTATTTTACTAACAGCACATCTTACTTTAGGTAGGGTACATTATATTGTTGTCCTATTGTATTCAAATCAAATAAAAGTTAAGTATATTCAAATAAACATAATATACATATTATATACTTAATACTTAAGTACTACCTAGGTATTACATAATATTTTATTATAAATTATTTCCCAAAAACTTCCTTTGACTTGGTGAACATTTTTTCCTAAACTTTTTATCCTATCTCATTTCTGATTTGACTAAACTATTCTAGTAGGTACCTTATTTCCTTCTTGGGAATCGAACAAATATACCTTCTGCCTTCTACATTAAACTTTACAAAAGGCAAATATAAAATAATTAATATGAAATGAATTATATTTATTATAATAATCTGTAATTATGCATACCTACATAAGCTTATTAGTTAGGCAATTGAACTATGTACCATACACTTTGATTCTGGCCGAAATTTTTTGATAGTGTTGTCATGAACATGAAAGAAATTAATTTGAACATTAAATTAATAAAACAGATTTGAGAAGATTCTCAACTTCAAAGGTCACAAATAATATTTTGAGAAATACTGCCTTTTTATTAAGTGCCTTTCTATATCCAACTATCGATATCCATTTATTAGTGGTCGTGTTTAAACTTATACTAATAATTAAAATTAAAACCCTAATCTAAAGTTTTTATTCAATTTTGTTGAGCTTAAGCGATGACTTGTCCTTAATGTTGTAAATATGTCTTGGCAATTTTCATTCCACCCCTTGGGGGTAGGTACCTAATATCTGTACACTCATGTCATAATTATAATTAAAAGTATCTTACACATTTATAAAACTTTTTAAATTTAAAATTTGTCTGCAGTTTATATGCATTTAAAATGGAATTGTAAATTACCAATCTTGTGGGCCTTTCTCCTCTGCTTTATTATACTTGCTGGTGAGTCGAGTCGATCACTACCATACTTGATTTTAATACTTAATATGTACTTATACATTAATTTAATGCTAGAATTTATTAATGATAATGACGACATATTTTTTTCAGGAGTAATTTATGCATTATGGTTTATTTGCACACATGATGAAGAAGGGTACAATCAAATCAACTACATATAAAACTTTTATTTTAAGTTTTTTTTGCTAATTTTTAAACTAATTATTTATTTTCAGTAATCCAAAGGGAGAAAGTGGCGGTGGTGGGGACGCAAAAGCATCAACAAAACCAACGCAATCAACAAAAGCTTCGACTGCTCCGAAGAAGAAATAAACAAGACTTAGTAATTTTTAAAACCTAACTACATAATATAAATAACCCTCATACAATCTTTAATCAGTATAATAGTAATAGGTAGGGTACTTTTTAAGTTTATTATTAACCCTAATCTCCTGTGTATAGGTATGTATACAGGGTGGGTTTTATATAATATGTATAATATGTGGATGTAGTGCAATAAGTTAAACTATAAAAGGCAGATTTCGATAATCAGTTAGAATATTTATTGCGCTAAAATCATTCTACGAAAAAAACATTTCTTTTTTCGAAAATGGCATTAAAAATAGAAATCGGAGTTCTATAATTCCCAACCTGTATTGATTATGAAATCTAGTTTTATAATATTTGACATCAAGTAAAGAATTTGAGCTACGCAGATTCAAAAGTTATAACTATAACTGCTTTTTTCAAAAATTCAAATTTTTGAAAATTTTTGCGAATTTTTCTAATTTCGATAATGGTCACGGTCACGAAGCTACTCAAATTATTAATCTCATTAAATTATTTTATTCTTCAAATTCCTTACAATAAACATGAAATAAAAATATGTTTTTTTCATAGGATAGTCTTATCCTTTAGCGCAGTAAATATTCTAAACTAAAAGTTTGGTCATTTCATTATGTGCATCTACAGCTACTTAACTATAAGTTTGTTCAACCTCTATCGAATTACATGTGAATCTCGAAATCGACTTGATAGTTTTTGACTTATTGCAATATAAAGTACATCCACATTTCCACATCCACAATATAAAAACCACCCTGTAATAGTAGCATCAATCCATTTGAGTGTTATATTTATTATAAATTTTACTTCGTATGTCGTATGTGTAATATATTATGGTACCTAGTATTTATCTTTAGTCAAAAGAATGTGATAATTATAAAATCATAAATAAATACCTATAAACTAATTGAACCTATTAATGTAAAATAATCAACTATGTAGGTAGGTATTTGGAAACAATCTGTTTAATTAATCGACTGAATATCTCTTTGATGTGAAAATAAATTATACCCTACAATATCTTATGTTATAATTTTAAATCTCTAATAAATTGTCCTTAATTTTTCATAACTTCTACTGTATAATTGACTAATAATCCCAAATCCGAACCTAGTGATACTTAATAATAGGAGTAAGTATTAACACTTATTCAAAAATAACAGAACACAATGATTGAAGAAATTCTTGCTTTTATTAAAATAATTTTATATACTTAATACCTACCTAAATTATGGTATTTAATAAGGATACAAATGAGAGATGCAAAATGTGATATCCTATCATGATCATTCATTCATGTACATATTTACTAATCGTAATCGTAACGTGTTAGGTAACATAAGAGACACTTATATATTGTTGTCCCATTGTATCCAAATCAAATTTAAGTACCCTACATATATTTGCATAAACATATACCTACTTGTACAGTGTACAGTAAAGTACTTAATAAAAAGTATACCTAACCTAATAATAACTAATAAAATAATATAAATTATTTTCCAAAAACTTCCTTTGACTTGGTGAACATTTTTTCCTAAACTTTTTATCCTATCCTATCTCATTTTCTAATATGACTAAACTACCTATACTGTATTTTCCTTCTAGGGAATTGAACATATTTATTAAACTTTTCAAAAGGCAAACACAAAACAAGCAATACGAAATACGAAATGAATTATAACCTTATTCTTCCTTTAGTTAGGCAATTGAGCTACCACACACAAATATTATAGCTCAAGCTAGGAAAAATGATAAAAGTATGTAAGTACCTATTAAAATAGTTATAAATAATTTTTTCGTTTTGAGAGCTTAATACTCGTATTACATATAATATAAATAATCATAGTACAATATTCAATATGGTAAATACTAGTAAGTGTACTAAGAATCTAGATAAATATTAGAAAAAACTTCCTAGAAGAAAAAGGATAAGAAATGTCAAAAGTCCAGCAATATTCAATTGCTGTTTTGAATCAACAGAAAAGCGACCCTTTTTTAAAAACATTTCATCTCAGATTTAGATTTATTATACTGCCTTTTTTCTCTTTACAAGATTTTCTAGACAACACTATACTATACATACATTGTGGGAAAGGAGCAATTTAAACCAACACCAAAAGTGAATAACAAAGCTTTATTGCATTCAAAATGTATTTCCATTTCCGACTGCTATAATCTTAATATCCTCTATATATCAGTATCATATTGTTACTTATGTATTTAAAATTTAAAATATTTGAGGGTGGGCCTGGTTTTTTACAAAAAGGCTCAATCTTTCTAAAGTCTTAACTTTTTATTTAAAATTTTTTCTAAAGCCAAAGTGCCAAAGCCAAAACATTTAATATTTAATATTATTGTAAGCTGTGCTGTGCATAAGTATGTTGTATTTGTTAGAAAATTCCTTTTCAATACATAACTTAAACTCGTAAACTCTTACAAACTGAAAAACTTCTCTCATTCAAATTCAAAATCCTGAATCTTGAAACATTTAAGATTATGTAAGAGCATAAGCACTCTTCAACAAACTTTGGTCTGGTGTTGAAAAAAATCATGATAGCTAACAAACTTATTAAAATATATCAGTATCTTAGAACCTATACCATACCATTCCTTACCAGATATCGAAAATATCAAGGCAGACAGACAGAAATAAAAATATACAAAAATACATTTCCTTCAGTTCTAGTGTATATGAAATAATAAAAATCTCGATCCTCCCTAGATATTCTTATCCAAACCACTTGAGGAAATTAATTAAGCTCTCTCGCCTTTTAATTCTATTTCAAATTCAACTGATACAATACGATATAATAATAATGACCTTATACTATACCTAGGGTACTGTCGAAATTTTAATTTTTTTCTCTCTCAAGAACTTACGATTAGAGACTGAGACTATAAAAACCTCAAATAGAAATATGTTATACCACCACCATCACATAAGGATTTGTGAAATATTTTTAAGTATATATAAATTTATGTATAAATGATTGAACAAGCAGCTGATCTCTGTCAGCCCAATTATAAAGAAGATTTGTGAACCATATATAACATTCTTTTAGGCCAATTATCTCAATCCTACTTGCTAAAAACTATCAGTTCTACTCCTATATATACGAGTATACGAGTATACAAGTATATAATATCATAATATAATATAGGTACGTACATTATATTTTATATGTTTAGCTCATCATTTGCCCTATCTCACTTTCAAAATATTTTTTATTAAAGCTCCATAAGCACAGCTGGATCAATTTTTTTAATGTCAAGCAATATTAAAGCTCTTTCTGTACCAAGAGAAAGATATTTTAATTCTTTTTGATTTTCCTTTTATGCAATATGTAAGATGTGTGTAGTATGTATGAGTATACTATTACTACACTACATTACTATCAGTATTTCTAAAAAACTAAATTGGTAAATTTTTCATATTATGTTATGTTGCTATTATTTATTGCTTTCATTTTATTACCAAGACCAAAACTAAATAGAAAAAAAGGAACTCGATGTACCATTGCCTAATATGATTAAAGTTAAACTCTTGAAAAACTTTTTGCAATACCCAACTTACATGTATTACTACTATGTACAAGTATGTAGGGTACTCACTAAGTACATATTATCTAAAATTTAAAACATAGAACTAGAGCTTCAATTCAAACTATAATATATCTATAAGTACTAAAGGACATAACGAATTCACCATACGGATACGAAAAAATCTTTAACTTGAAAGAGATAAAATTTTGAATTTAAACTTTAAAATAAATCAAAATGAAAAGAAAACTATCATAGATAAGGATAAGGCATAAGGACCATATAGATAAGACTAAAATTTTATAGAGTATAAATTTAAGATTTATTTTAGATTTAGTTTTTAGGTGAGTGCTTTTAAAGGAATATAAAAATGAATTACAACATTTTCTTTTTTCTAATATTATCTTCTCTAATGATTTGTGACCAAAGAATGGTCAATAAAAGCTCATCTAATCAGCCAAGGACTCTATGAAATAGCCACTTAAACTTTTGGGGAAAAGTATAGAAAAATTACTCAACCATGCAAACTCAAATATTCCCTTGATCCAACGATGATGTCATGACTCATGAGTATGAGTATTAGTATTATATGAGTAAGAAAAAGCCATAAATCGAATTTATCCAAGAAATTCACTTGAGAAATTGCAAAATTTCGAAGGCCAGCAGCTATTTTCGATTTCCTTCCTATTTTTTCTCTACTGTTTGACTTTGAGGCATATTTACTTTCTTTCAACAAAAATCCTTACTTACTTTACTTTACTAGATAGATACCTTAATTACTTGGTGCATTAATTACTTACTACATATTACATTAATTACTTAAACTCAAAATGTAATACCCTACTGCTGCCTAATACGAGTAGTAATAGTTAATTAGGCGTTAGGTACCAATTATCAATTAAATTACCAAAATATCTTTAATAATAATTATGTAGGGTACTTACTATATAGGTACTATGAGTTATGTAATGTACCTACGTACTATGCTAGGTAAATTGTATTTAAGATATTTAAAAAAAAGTATTAGGTACTACCTACTAAATCAATAAACTCTCGAGTCGATGAATATTGTATAGATTTTTAATTAATCATTATTAACTATTAATTATATTATTAAGGTACTTTAGTCATAATCATAATATAATACGTTTTTAGTAAAATTGCAAATTGATTTTGATGGGCTCAATGGAATGGTCATTTCATTTGTCATTATTTTATGATTTATTCAAATGTTATTGAGATATTAAATCAATAGTTCTCTTTAATCTACTACTTAGTGTAATAAAGGTCAAGACCAGCCAGGGTTCACTGTCATTTGACCGACCACAATTAAGCAAACCATCACAAAGTAGTTAGAGTTAGAACCAAACTTAGTTAGGGCCAAACTTTTGTAAAAGGATTTTGAGAGCGGGAAAAAGATAAAATGCTCTCAAAAATGAATTAAATACCTTGACCCTTTCCTGACCTTAACCATACTCATTTAAAATGCATTTCAAAATGAAACCTCCTATTACAATACAACTGCCCTACAGATTACAAGTTACTTTAGTGGGACCAACCTAATCTATCAAAACATTTCAATGTCATCAATGAAATAAACAAACGAATCGGCATGATTTTAAACCTGAACTTTATTTATAATTTGCTAATTATACTAGTAAAATGACTAGGCACCTATATGTCTAGCTATTCATTCATTAAAATGAATGATTGGTTTTATAATAATTTACCTAAATAAAAACTAATAATAATTTACATTACATAAAGTTTTAAAGATGTGCTCAAATCTCAAACCATTTATAAAATGCTCAAAACGATTATAAAAACGACTTACTTGAATGATGATTCTGCAAGGAGATAAGCTGGGTCAATTCTGAGGGGCAGGGGATGTTGGTCACTTAAATTAGAATATTAAACAAATTAAAATTATGTAAAAAAATTAACAAATTAACAAATTACGATAAAAATTCAAATTAAAAAATTTGTGTAAAAAAATTAAAAAACACACACAAAAGAATTGTATTCATATTTGCCCACACTTTCGACGATTTCTATACTTTGAAGGTTGCGCATTGGCCATCTGGTGCGATTCCGAAAGTAACGTTCTAAAGCTAGTAGCGGCCTAGGCCAAACAAGCATTTTTTGAGATTTTGAGAAATGTAACTTTTATTAGGGTTTATAGAGTTGACCTCGACTCTGACCTAGAGATCTGAAATATCTAATAAAATTTATGTAAATGCTGCATTGATATTCCCCATGTATATTTTCTTTTATTCTGCTATAGTTCTAAGGGTACTCGTAGTTTGTACAAATAAATTTAGTTTTTTAGTTTACTCGTAAGGCTAGTTTATATGGATAGGGTATTATTAAATTTTTATTTTAAGCACTTAAAATAGTTACCTAACTTGATCGTTTCCATCTAATTCAGCTCTGAAAAATGAACTAACTTTCAAATACAATAAGGGGTAATGTTGAGGACAAAATTTGATTTTTAAGAGTTAAAAATTGGAACATTATAATATCAGTATAATGAATTATCAATTTAAACAAGAAGTGTATTATATTATTAGAATTAAGAATAGAGGTGGAAGAAACAATTATATGTATAATTCAAAGTATGAATTAGATACTTCCAATTTCCTATACCTGTGAAACTTGAAAAAACTAAATACCAATTAAACCAATTTTACCTAGTTATTTTTTTTATACTAACCTACAGGACCTGTAACAGTAGTACAGGAAAGTAGGGTACCTTACTGCAGAAATTGAAATTATAGAACCTTGAACTCAATTATTTAAAGGATAGGATAACAATCGTTTATGTACATATATTGTGCTGGTAATTTTCTAATTGAAATCCTATAGTTTTAGTCCATTTCAATATTACAATATCTAGGATTTTAAATTATACTCTGATGAGAAAAGACTATCAATCTTTCGATCTCGATGAGATCGATGAGATCGATCTCGATCTCATAAAATAAAAAATTCAAACCCACATACCCACATAAAATCTAAAAATTATTTTTTTAAGTTGTACTTTTATGCTTTTTGGAAATTTTTACATTCATTATTTTATTGCATTAGAATATAATAATATCATCAATCGATTGGTATATTATAAAATAATACAAACTGCTAGTATTAGTAAGTATGTATCCCATCCCATTTCAATAAGATTTGAATTTTTAGCTTAAATATCTTAATTATTGGTACCTAACTGGGTCCTAACCCTCCTAAATAGGAAAAAATTGTGAAAGCTTAGCTTGAAAATACGCAAATATTTTGAACTGTTTGGAAATAAAATTAAAATCATTTTTCGAGTTAAATGAAGTTGATGACATAAAATTTTAACAATTGTTAAAATTGAAATTGAGACATTTGATTGATCCATTAAAAAAGATTTTATTATATTTTTATGACAAGTGCTAAAATCTCGACTCTTATCTGTATCTGTAATTGCAATTTTTCTTTATTTTATAACTGCTAAAGCCTTAAGTACCTTATACATACTAAATATACAGATATTCTGAATTTTATTCTACTCTACTATCTATAAAGTACAAGCAAATCCGAGCAGAAATGACAATTTTATTACTATTATCTATGAAATAAATATTTTACATTTTCGTTGCAAAAATCTGCAAAGAGACCCTCTTTTTTGTGCAAATTTTGCACATTCTTCCCTACTTCAGCTACGTATATTCATTTTTATTTGCAAATATTTTATTGCAACAATTTTTTTTCTGCTTTGCTTTGCTTTGCTCTGCACAACTAAAACTAAAATATTAAAAGCTTTTATTATGGCAAGGGAAGGATATTTTATTTGAGTGCACAGATTTCAAATAAACATCATTCTGTCGACAGTAAGTAGTTGACATTAACACAGTTCATAAAGTAGTCGAGATTTGAAATTGAAAGGGATAGAGATATCAAAACTACCAGTAGTATTCAGTATTACAACAGATAGTAGATAGATAGATAGAATCAAGCTCAAGCCCATGGGTGAATGATTTTATTGGGTGTACTTATACCATACTAGTACCTACTTATCAACTATTTACTTTGAGGACTACTTCAACATCTATACCCTAGTATACTACATCAGTATTATTCAATATCTGTGTCTGTATCGAATCAAAACACAGGAAAGTGGAAAAAGTCGTAATATTAATAAATATATGTATTGTCTACTGGCTTTACAACTTTATGGTTCGGATATTTAGGGTGTAAAAGTATGAGCAGATCAGTTTTGTTATGTTGTTGTCTTTTGACGACTCAAGATCAAAATCTGATGGACTGCGACTTCAACTTTTCAAGTGCCAAAAAGAGGGGAACTACTGATATTTATATTTTGTACCAAGTATATATTGGTACTTAGGTAGGTTTATGATATGATAGCAGATCTGATCAGATGACAAATTTTGAAGCTGTGTTTATGAGTATTTGACTAACAATAAGTATCTTACCCAATCCTACCCTATCATATCCTAATATTATTTTATTAGCAATCTTACTACGACACACATATTCAAATAATCTGAATCTGAACCTGAGTATGTAATAAGTTTTATTCAGATATCAGTATTATCCTACTTATTCATATGAACTTCATAGTTTTCAGATTTACTAAAGCTAAATATTTGAAATACTAAAGTAGTTTTAATACCTGCTAGTACATTACCTACTTTTAGTTCCAAGTTTTGATAGTCTAATTAAGAGTACCTATATATTGATACTATTTACTTAATATACGGTTCCTTACTATTTACCTATATAGAAAATATTATTTTTACAAGCTGAAAAGTAGTAGAATCAAAATTAATTATTTTGGGTTACGTTACATTACAATTTAACTACCTATGTATGTTCCTATACAACATTTTTGAAAACAATGTCATTTACTTTAATATGAAAAATTATGCTATACGTGTATTAGGTACCTTCAACTTAAAATTTCAGACTTCAAGATCAAAATAAAGTTTTCCTTTAAAAATCAATATTTGACTAAAGTATTCTACTTTGTATTCATTATTCTTGCTAGTATATTCGTAATAAGTAATAACACGAAATCTTTAAGACTTTTATATTTTGAAAAATACTACTAGTCGAATTTCTAAATGGCTTTATGCAACTTTTATTATTACTTGTTATTAGATGATGCAACTATCAGTAGACGTAGGTAGATATTTTTCTTTTAGCAAAGTGGCAGTTTACTTTTCCCATTTGAATTCAGTGTTCTCTTGAGAATTACAGGGAAATACAATATATATTATATCGTGTTAACCCTAAATCTCTAAAACCAAAATCTCTAATTCCTAAATCTCTAAAAAAAAATCTTTAAATTCCTAAATCTCTAATGACCAAAATCTCTAATTTCCAAAATCTTTAATGACCAAAATCTCTAAAACCCAAAATCTTCAATTCCCTAAATCTCCAATAAATATCTCTAATTCCTAAATTTTTGTGTTTTTATAGTAGTTATGTACTAGTAGGTTAGTAGGTAGTGCTAACATAATTTTATACTATGTATAATTCTATACGTATAAAACACAAAATGTGTAAAATTTAAATAGCAATTCATAATCTTGTAATGTTCTAATGATATTAGAATATTTACGATA